>JAUZNK010047047.1:0-16400 GCA_035046665.1 Euphysa ruthae | reverse complement strand
GTAAATATATTCTGGTTTAACTTTTCTATAAATAACTCCTTTCCTTTGTTCTAAAAAACAGTTTGGTCACCTCATTCTTAAAAAACTCGCTATGAATAAATTTGCAAACAGTTTAAAATTTTTTAATTATTAAAACATCCGTTAAAAATATGTTAAATTATATCGTTACTACAAAGCAACAAACAATTTTCGGACATTTATAAATAAGTCCCTATTTCCCTCTGGAGACGACCGACATAACCGATCCTTGTCAAAAAAAAAAAAGAAAAAAAATATTTGGGTATTCGCCCATAAAACAATAAAAACAACTTTCAGTCATGACAGTACATTTATAAACAGATTCCTATTTCCCTCCTGGCGCCACCTTCATAACCAAAAAAAAAATTATTTAACTTGTCCATCCACGCACTATTGATATTATTTGCAGTATTTAACCTCGTAAGCATGTATGCTGCCAAGGGTATCAAACTCAGGTGAATAACCAGGAAAAAGCTCTGGTGAAACAGCGCAACATGTTTTAACCAATATCCGTCAATGCAATTAAGTAATGCAATAGTCATTCAACCTTGATAGCTCCTGTTACTTACCTAAAGACTAACCTGGTAGACAAATAATACATCCTAAAGGTAAAGGAGACAAATTCACCCATAATCAAACGTCACATTACGTTCACTAAGTCCATGAGGAAAAAATGAATTAAGCTTACACTGGCAGAACTACTCTCGTCTACGCAAAGTAGTGAAGTTCCCTGTTTGTTTTATAAGAATAAATTCCCAATCCTGCAAGCCTTTATGGTTTTTTTGACTGAAATTATCGCGGAAAGACATTTGTGGAACATCTTCCTTAAAACTATGCTTCCTGTAACAGCTAGATAGTTGTTCAATCTAAGCTGGAATTTAGTACATATACTACTCACCTATTATTTTTTTTGCAGGTTTTCATTTTACTAAATATACTACGTTGGAAGAATTGCAGTTAAGAATACTATCTCGAATCTTATAGGTACTTCTACCCTTTTTATCTTTAAAGGAACTACTGCTCACTTCAGATTGACAAACCCTACAACGTTTTCCAACACGTTTTCCCCCGTAGCATTACCCTCCGAAATTGTGGCTCTAACTAGCAAGTCTTTAAGGTTTTTTCCACTTTTAAAGCCGACAATAGGAATCTCTTTGGAAACGTTTTGATATTCTTGACCGCTTGAGAGCAAGGGATGAATCTTTTCAAGTACCTCCTTTACTATAGAAAGTGCAGGATGGTATGAAAGAATTCAGAATTCAAAATCTTCCACTGACGAAAACATAAAACATATATGATGAAAGAGTTCATTTAGCTCGTCAGAAACCTTTAAAAATGTCATCGGATCTATAATTTTCCATTTTCTTGAATACCTTAAATTAATATCCGTGTATTTCATATTTTAAACAAAAATTATCTTTTAGTTGTTTCCTCAAAATCGTCACTTTCTGAACCACTCCAAATTATATCCAGTGCGAGAGCCTTCCTGGTTTGTAGCCTCTCTAACAATCTTTTGACTTATTGTTGGTGCTGTTTTTTTATTTATTTATTTATTTTTTTTTTTTTAGTAAAAAGGGATGGTAAATAATCATAATTTGAGGGGTAGTTTATTGGTAGCACCTAAAAAAATTGCGTTTTTATAAAAATATTATTCATGTCTAATACTGTGAGAGTATAATAAATATGTACATGATTACAAAGGGACTTTCAAAAATAAAGTGTGAATTATTTTAAATAATAACCGTGATTTATATTGTATTACCAGAGATATAGTGATAAAAAATAAATAGAAATACACTGCATACTTTAGCGTTGCTTATTTGATTGTCAGACATTATTGCTCGTTTAATTGCTGCCGGCCACAGCTTTCTTCTCTCCAAGTTTTTCAGCGAAGAAATTTTATAAAGTTTTAAATCGCCTTCTGCCTGAAGACGATGTGTACCTTGTACAGCACGACAGCTATCAGGTATTTTTATATCAAATTCTGAAATAATAATTTAATTTTTGGAAATCCGGAAAATCAAAAATTACCTTTATGTCGTGAAATTTTATTTTTTACGAAAGATACATTTTTTTTTTGTATTTTTTGTATTTATTTTTTATAACTTTTAAAAGAATAAGAGTATGAGAACATTTGCACATCTATGACCAAACATACATAGCTATGATTAAATTTCACGACATGCTGTAACTCGCATGAGTTCTGCATTCATTTATGACATACGGGATAATGATTTCATTAAGAAATTTTAACGACTCGGAAGTATTACTGTAGTGTTTTGGTATTTCCACCATAAATAAGCTGCATAGGTAAAAACTCGTTCGAACATGCTATAGAGAAAGTTTCAGAGAGACCTCATTAGTATGTAGATCCTGCGATGGGAACGTACTTAGAACTTTTTTCAGCCATAGTTTGACTTGAGACAAGTACGTATTTGGATGGTGTCTAATCTATATTTATAATTAGAGAAGATGGGAGTTGGTGTTTTTTCTATCAATATATTTATTTGATGGTGGAATATTAGTACAGCTTCATTTCTGACATCAGCTGGGATATCGGGCCTTGAGGATGTACATGCTCTTTAGACAAAAGATATTTTGGCAACCAGTAGCGGATGAGACTTTACAATGTGATCACGAAAAAAATAATCGTTCAATTTTTTTTGCTATAAAAGTTTGTATAAAGAGAAAATGGGAGCATCGTTGGCCACTTGCAGATGGAAGTTTCGAGACTTCTAAACTCTTTTTCGATCGAGGAGCTACTGTTACTGCAACTTTGACGTCAATGTATTACCGTATTTCACCGCTTGTTCAAGATGGATTTGAGATACACCTGTAAAGTAAAAATCCGAATGCCCTCTACAATTAAAAACAAAGCCATTGTTAAATGGTATAAAGGAATCGTAGAAATGTTTTAGCCTCATGAGAAGGAAGCCATTGGTTTATTTTTACACCATGGCGATGAAATTGTAGGTAGCAATTCGAAAAAAAAATAAAAGACGTGGTTGTTCGGAATGCTGTTGATAAAGTGAGTCATAACAGCATTACTGACATACGGAAATTTTTTTAAAAGCTAAAGAACATAAAACTGTCGTCCATTCATCCTGATAGTGAAGATTTTATTGCCTTGGACTGATAATAATAGCTGTATTTTTATAGATAATATACTGATATGTTTTCTTAGCAGTATTAATCTTCTCGTTATCTTGATCCTTGAAGGTGTCAATAATAATGAGAGAATTTTGTTCTTCGAGATATCCAAGTTCCTTCCTATTTATTTGTGGATTTTGTTATTTACACCTTTGATAGGAACAGTTGTTGATCCTTTCAAGCAAAATGTGTATTTCCTAGAAGATAGAGTTTAAAGGTGTTTGGTCAAGATTGAGGACGAGATCTAATGGAATATCATGTTCTGTTATTACTTTTGAAATCTCACGCTGGTAAGAGAATTTTCCTTCTAACAAAAATTTTTCCGATGGCTTAATCTTTCCTGTGATATTTCCTCTTGAGCCATTTCATCTACTTCAAAAAATGTCGCGCCCAATCTTCGGTTAGTTCAGTAAGTTAGGTTCATTTGCTTTCCCAAACACCTAAGAAAAAGTAAAGAGTAGGTAGCGATTAATTCTTCGGACTGAAATAAATTAAGAGAATTAAGAAAATTCGAGCGAACAAATGAAATTTAATTTCTAGGAAATTTGGTCTGAAAGTATGGTAATTGTTTAAAAAAAATTTTAAAGTGGGTCTTTAGAAGCTTTTCCTGTTCTTGGATAATTTATCACAGCTTAATGCAAAATTTTTGGTCTTTTACGCCCATTAAAAAGCCCTGGACGAATTTTTTTTTTTTTTACTATTATATTAATACTAAGATATTTAATGAAAAAAAAAAGATTTTTGCTTATTTAGTGTAGAACCAACTTTAATGATATCATTGTGAGAAGTTTTTATTTTTCTACAACTGAGATAGAAGAGAAAAGAACACACCTGGGTAATTCTGATGTCATGAATATTAAGAACTTAAAAAGAATTTTATGTTTTTTCTTTCATTATTGATTTTGATTTAAACCATGACATGCCAACATCAGATAAATGTAAAATAGATGTGATTATAATAAATATAGATTAACGAACGACTGAAAATAGCAACATTTTCAGTAGGGATCAATAGGGGAATGTGTGAAATGTGTCCCCAATAGTATCAACGTTCTTAACCTTAAAAACACTATGAGTTTTGTATGTTTAAAAAAACAGACAAAAATACATAAAGAACATTAAATATGAAAGTTGAATGTCTTAAACTTAGCTTACAACAACAAACCAGTAAATAATTAATTTGATATGTTTTAATATGATATGAGTGTGTTAGTTTAGTGGCTGTAAGAATTTTTTCTACTAAGGCGGATGGCGTTCTAGTCATCGGCATGCCAAACTCTTTCTTAGATTTGTTCTATTTTATATTTAAAAAAATTTATTTTGTTTAAATAACTTACAAATAATCTTCAAAAAATTGCCCCAGGTTCAGCGTCTTACTTGCTTTAAACTTCAGTGTGTTACCATTAAATGTAACCATTAAAGCTTAGTGCGTAAGAATATTAAAAGTTTAACATTTCTATGATGGTTGAATCGGTATGCTACATGCTTTAACCATTTAAAACCTGTAAGAATATTAAAAGTTCATCATGGGGCAGAATGAGCTGTCCCATGTTGGTCGGACAAGTGTGTTCAGCCTATATCCAGGATTGAAAGTTTGCACGACTTTTTTTCTTGATCAGCGCTCATGTTAATTCTACTCGCATTGCTCAGTGCTACCCGGCCCGTTTTGGTCAAACTCAGCGAACATCACAGGTCGGAACAGCACAACAACTATCTGGCATTATAATACAAAGAAAATTGTAAGATTAAAAAACACTCATTAGATCTCTTAAAAACTGAGCGTCAAATGTGCTTGTTTTGCCTGACAAAATAACATAAATTTGCACTCGCGTATCGAAACGAAAACATCGCAACCCATCTATGAAAAACTATCCTCTATGTTTTCAACAAAACCATCTCCCTTTACGTAAAGGTTTGGCGTTAGAAGAATCTTCACAATCAATGTCATCTTAGTTATTGTTTGAATTTTGTGAGGGATATGCATTAGAAACTGACTCGAAATGTCTATAATTAAAATTAGCAGGGAAATTTCGTGAAGGAAAATATTTCAACCCTTCAACAGGAAAAATAATAGGTGTCAAGTAGTTAGCATTTTCTAAGTTAGATGCAGCTTCATACTAGCATACTACCTCCCTTCGTCGACTTTTAAATCAACTCTGGCAGTTTTAAATCGATGGTTCTCCGAACTCTCAATAAAAATTCATCTCTTTTCCGACCTTTTTTCTGACAATGGCATTTTAGCCAAAGTTTGAATTCCTCAAAAGTGCAATCTGTAGAACTTTTAACCGCCTTAGCACTAGGAAAATCATCTTCATAGAGAAAAACACAGACTAACCGCTCTTGTTTAACCTCCATGTTTGTCCGCAACTCAATCGTTTTAATCTATGATAATTATCCTTCACGTATACAAAACTAATCGTTATTCATTATTTCAAATCCTTAACTTGTAAAACATATTTAAAAAATTATGATTTGCTGAAGAAACCATGAAAAAGCTTAAAAAAATAGATATAACACAGTAGAAAAAAATGGAACAGTTTTAAAAATGGATAAAAGAGACATAAGAAAACTGACAAAGAAATGAAAAAGAGAAGACAGAACCTTAAATTAGAATGTGGATTTCTAACGCTGGAAGTAAAAAGCTAATGATGAAAAAAACGTATTGAAGGTCGGAAAATAGAATGAGAAAAAAAGCTGTTAAAAGTCAATCTACTAGATTAAATTATAAATTCAAAAACTAAACTGAAAATAAATCAAATAAGGTATCTTCAGTTGTCATACAAAAGAAACCAAATTGACCCATTTGAGACACGCCCTTTACCTTTTTAATGAAGAAAATATACAAAATAGAGCACATGTGTTTTTTGAGCTCTCTTCCCCTTTTTCCACATTTTTTTAGGTACTGCATCTTGTTTACAATTACTTCTAGTTTCTTGTCTCCATAAATTTTTCCTCAGCAAGTTCTTGCTCAAATTCATGTGGATCAAATTGGCATAGAGGTGCAAGAAGATGAGTTTTTGAACCACAGACAAAGAAAAAGCAGGAGTAAAGAGTGAAAGAAATTTATTCGAATCCAAAATAATATCCTTATCTGTTCTTTCAGTCTTTTTGCTATCTTATGTGCTAAACCCTTAAATAAGATGAAGTATTCTCTCCCCGTTTTTTGAAATAACGGGAAAAATTAGTGCTGTAAACGTATCTTTTTTAATCTCGGACTTTCTACTGTTATGTCCAAATCACATTATATTTTCATTCTTCATGCATATTTTCCACAACTATGAGTATAATCAAGCAACTGTGTTGAAAATCCTTATGTCGTGTAATTCAATTCATTTTCTGTCGTCCTCTTGTAAAAATTCCAAAATGAGCTTTCAAGATTATTTTTTTATTTGATGTGTTTTTTGAACAATTTTTAAGCTTTTCTAGCATGAAAAGTGAAGTATTGATTCTTTTTCTGCATACAAACCTGTAGGAATGTGTGAAATTAGCTAAGAATTCCGAAGGTTAATAGCGACTAAAAAATTATAAGTTTCGATCGTGCAGAAAAAGCTCAGAGACAACTAGATACCCCTGTTTGACAGTTCATTTTGTAGTGGTATTGCTCATTCTTCCTTTTAAGTTATTCAACATCATTTTTTGGTGTTTTCTCCACTCTGTTCCTATCATTGTTTTGATTTTTAAATTATCTTCACTTAATTAATCGATCTGCCCAATAATTAGCTCAATTAGTTCTTTACCATGAGATAGTTAACAAGTTTTTCAGGAACAATTTCAACAGAATTAATCAGACCCAGTTCACTGAGACGGCTGCGATTAGATTCAACTGTTGTAGACCGTGTAAGAGAGCTGAATATTTGGCATATGGCTTTGTAACTGCGATTTTAGCAAGTCAATTGATTTTTTAAAATCCATTTAGAAATTTTTTCTTATAAAAATTTCATGTGTGCCAGCCAATGTCAACTAGACCAGAACATTAGGGACAAAGCCGCATTATGCTTTAGGAAGCCCAATCCCCAAAACCCGCATATCAAGAATACAAGGCTCAAAATCTGAAATAAACTACTCCAGATATTGTTTAAATAGCATATTTCCACAGTAATTAGATATAACTGACATAATATCTCAACCAAGTAAAAACACTGAAAAAAACTTTTAAAAATTTCAAAAAATACTAGAATACTAGCAAATACCCTAAATTTGCATATACTCTGTCTTTTAACTTCAGATAATCACGTTGAAACACACTTAAATAAATAGATGAAACAAGCTATGTTAAAGTGACGTATATTATGGTGGGTTTCAATTTATTCTTTCAAGAAAGCCACCTAACCTGCAAAAATAAGTAAGTAATTTTTAAAAACAAATTTGCAATTCTTTGCAGTTATCGAATTTTAAAGAACACTGATAAAATATTAAAATTATTTTTATTATATGATAAACTAATGTAATTCTGTGACTTGTAGTTTGCACTAAAGTTGGTCCAAATTTAGTTTAAGTTTATTTCGTGTGTTTTAGAATAGAGTATGAGTGGTCCGAAAAAAATGAAGAAAGCGCTTAAAACATGCGTTGTTCACTACGAAGGAAGGAAAAACTAAAATCAAGTAAAAGAAATTCTAACCGTAAATAAAGCGAATATTCGCTCTGCTAAAGAAAAACTAAAAACTAAATATTAATAGGGAGACAAAAATCTTCACCAGTAACAATTTTGAACAATACCTTGGTGTTATCAATGAAAGTCATGATATTCATATGACCCTGCTATAAAAATTTTGCTTTAATGAAAAAGAATTATAAGGCGATGTTCGTCAAGGCAAGATTGTTCACGTTTTAGTTCAAGTTCGAGTTTAAATTTGATTTATCCAAAGGAATGCAATATCTGTCACAAGCAAAAGGTAAATACAAACATAAAAATACGAGCAAATTTCCTCAAATTTTAACTGAAAACGCTGAAAAAACGTTTAAATCTGCATTTGAAAGAAGTAACACCAATCTTTTCTTTGAAATACAACTTATTGACCTGATTGCGAAAGAATTAAAGTACCGTCTTATGAAACTTTTTGTAGATTTGTCAGTTCTAATCCAGAAGATGATATTGAAAGTATAAATACTTTCAATGCGTTAGGAACTATGATAAAGGTGGTTATGACGCATTAGACCAATTTTACGACTTATTAATGCAGCCTCGATGAAAGTAGTGTAATGGCTTGCAGCTTGAAAAATTTTAGAAATTTAATGAAAAAGTGGCTTCAAGAAAATTTTCAAATTTGCAAACATGCTTTCTTTCTCTCAAACAAAAAACAACAGAAATAGTTAATGTTGCCGCTGCTGATGCACGTAAGGATAGTTTAAAAACCGAATCTGATGTCCTGAACTTCGCAGATTATTTAAGAAATGATATCTTAGTTTACAGAAAAAATTTGCCAAAACTAAACTGGCCACTAACAACAAGCGAACTAACATCAGTAGAGAGAAATAAATGCGCCAAAATTTTGATAAAGTTTCTTATTCATTTATTAAGATCTGAGAAACATTAAATTTCAAGAAATGAGAACATTTCACGTTTAGTAGATTCATAAGTATTTAGTGGAAGTATTTAAGAATATTGACCAGGTATCCGCATAAGACAGTAAGTAGTAGACCAGCATTGAGAGCAGA
This sequence comes from Euphysa ruthae, assembly GCA_035046665.1. Lineage (NCBI taxonomy): Eukaryota > Metazoa > Cnidaria > Hydrozoa > Anthoathecata > Corymorphidae > Euphysa > Euphysa ruthae. The sequence continues at coordinate 7,577 of JAUZNK010047047.1, read as the reverse complement.
CAATCAATGGTGGTGCAAAAACATCTGGTGAATGGAATTTTTCGTCACCTTAATAATAAATGGAGTTATTTTGACATAGACCATATCAAAATAACACAAAAAAATGAAGAGATTTCTCCTATCATTGTGAATCTTGTACCAAGTTTAATCTGCTTGTCTATTTGTTTCATGTGTCTCGATTCGATTTTCTGTTTAATAAGTTTATTGCAGGATTTATTGTTAAGACATTTTTATTTTGTTATTCTGACACTTTACAGCTGCACACAGTTAACGGAAGGAACTTTTACGTTAATTAGCATTGGTTTTAACAATAATTATATGCGAATTCTTATACCAATAGCTGATATTTTATATAGTTTAGTAAATTAATATATGAATCAGCAAAAATGAAAAAAAAAAGATAAAATCTTGCTAAATACAGAGAATTATTGCTGCCAAATGAGCTCCAGCTGCAAAAAAAAAAGAAAGTTGCCGATGACAAAATTTATCGTGCCTTGATGGAGAAATAAAATAAAAACATGAATTTTTTAAAAAGAGAAAATATGACTAGTAAATAAAACGAAAATTTATTACCAAAGAAAATGTTATAAAACCATCCACGAAGAATGTACAATCATGTGTAAAACATCATGGGACTTATACGCCATTAAGACACCTTATTAATTGATAAAAATATCACAAGCAATTAAAAATATAAATATATCGCCCATTTGTGCCAAAATTTTATATAAAAGTCTCATATAATATGCACATGATTGTACATAATATAAGTCATCGTCGTTACGCAGCTGAAAATTGCCAACAGAAATATTTTTAAAAGCTTTTTTTTTTTTTTTTTTTTTTAATTTAAGCCTTTACATAGATGAACTAGAATAGAATATAAGTCAATTTCTTCTCATGAACACATTTACATTATCATGAAAATTTTCCATGCTATATTTTTTACAAATCTGTTCTTGCTTTTTAGAAATAGTCTTTTTAATTGCATTAATTCACCTTCGTTATCTTCAGTGCATTGCTTTTATTTTTAGCTTTTCTCTATTTCTTTAGAAAATTATTTTGTTTTATCACTATATTCATTTAAATTACTTTGTTTTTGTCTTGATTGCATGGTGGTATGTAAAACTAAATCAATATATAAATATGTTAATGTTTGCGAAAGCAAGGCAAGCTTGTTGGCAAACCAAAGTTAAAATTTTTTAAATTGTAAACTATGATGCTAAAAGTAAAACAAAAACTATGCACTAGCCGTGAATCGAACACTGGGCACAAGGATGGGAATCTTGTATGTTACAACTACACTACTAGAGCACGTGATAATTATCATAGTTCCATATAATATGTTTATATTTGTATCTGCAGAAGAAAACTACAACAGAATTTAACAAACAATTTTGTTTTTCATGTTATCAGTGATTAATACACAATAAAGCTGAAATTTTCTGTTGATCATGGCCAACTTAATACATAGCCATATGTGTCATATTCGAGGCTAAAATTAGGAGACTGGTTTTAAAAAACTGGTCGATATATTACTAATTTTTTTTTTTAATATATTTTTATCTAAACAAACTGTTTTTATCTAAACAAACTAACAAAAGCTCAGGTTAAAACAAATTAAAATATTGCGTATAAAAACAGTTATTATGAACACGTTTCTTTCTGTGTGTATTTATTTACAAGATTAACTTTATAGTAGTTTTAAAAAAAAATATGCAAAAAAAAAACCCTCAGTGTCTACTTACTTTTTGCAAACACAACTACAATTGTTATGTAAAAATACAAAATTTTGTATCCTAGAATCGTACCACTCTGAAACCAAATTTGCTTACTTTTTTTGTTAATACAGAGAAACAATTTCATACTTCATTATTGCTAGCATTTTCAACAAAACTCTTGACTTGTCATAAATAATGTCTATCGGTCAAAGATGACCATATTTATCTTCTGCATTTTTCAAATTTTATTATGTCAGAAGTTATTATCATTTTCACAAGTGAGCATTTCTTTGGCTATTTTAAGGCCTTTTTTTTTCTTGATTTTTACTTGAGACATTAAAAGCTCCTGTTAGAGTAAAATTTGATTTCTTTATAAAATAATTTTTTTATAAAATATGAAAACTGAATCAAAAAATTTAGCACCCTCGAGTAAGAAATTGACGCACCCTGGTAGAGAATAGAGAATTGATTTCCAGCATCATACTACCTCGTTTTAAAATCTTGCATTTAGGAGGCGTGAAGCATAAGTTTCGCAATCATTTTGCTGTCGTAAAAGTAACAACAGGACTTCTTAGAATATTAGGTGAAAAGCGCTCTTTGGAACTAGATATTTTCCACCATGTATTTAATATAGGTAGTGAAAAACCCTACTAAATCTTTTCTGTTAACAATTGCTATTCATCTAGTATTAATAAGACCAAAGGTACAATTTTTTTATACACCCTACCAAGGTGTAAAGCAGTGTAGGTTAATTTTTGTAACTTTATATGACCAGGTCATTATCTTTTCATCATAAATTTTATGGAAGTCTGCTAACCATATCAAATGTAAATGTAACGTACAAAAGAAACCAAACAAAAACTACTTAGCTATACATTTCAAGCATACATTTTTACTTTATAATCCAATATATTAACAAATATAGCTCACCAGTTTAGAGCAAAACAGAACAAAATCCCTGATATATCATAATGGTGACCAAAGTAAAAAAATAGAAACTTTGATTTTTTACAGTACCAGTATATTGACCCACATTTCCAATGATTTTTAAATGGTATAGAGTAATATATATAATAGAAAAATCAATCCTTTAGAGGTTATTTAGACAGATTATTTTGATTATTGCTAAAATAGGATTTAGAACCACCTCTTTTTTATAGCTAAGCTTTACCTTTTTTATAAATAAAGGTTTATAATAATTATAGTTGGCAATACTTTCTTTACTATTCAAATATTATTATTAAAGAAAATGGGAGGCAAGACAAAGTATGAAAATAAGAGACACGAATTTAGGCACGAATTTCCCCTCAAATTTCGCCCCAAAAATCGGCACGAGTTTTCGAAACAGTCAGCAAAAAAAAACTTCCTTATAATATAGATACAAAGCTCACTACACTCATTTTTTGCTTTCGCAATAAAGGTCTGAAAATAAATAAAGTTCTCTAAAAACTGTAATTTCAAGACACTTTTAATTTCGTTCACAAATATGCAAGTACAAATTTTGACCCTTGCTTTAAATTTATGCAAAACTACTTCGAAATTTACTAGCAAATCTATAAATAGGCTCTTTTAAAATGGTGATGTGCTTTTTTATCTCGGTTGCTGGGATAAAATTATATTTCCCATATGAACACATGGTGAGTTTTAAAATCTGTTCCACTTATCGGGATGAATTTTATCAATATCAACACCCCCTAAATGAAAAAAAAAAAAAAACCAAAGCAGCTTTTAATGAGATAAGTTATCGGTAAAGTCATATCAAAAACTGATCGTATAGCAGGTGAAACAATAAACTCAAAAATATGCAAAAGACGAATTAGATTTTGTTTCTCTATTATATAATTTATTTGGATTCAACTTTTCTAAGCAAAAAACAATAGGGACAAAGAAAAATACAAACTTTAATTCTTTCAATCCATCTGACCCAACAAACACCTCTAAGTTTTTCATTCTTAGTTTCGGGATAAGATCCCAAAATTTTTTTGCGAAAAACGGCATATCAATGCTTCACTGAAACACTTAATTAATTCATTTTGTGTAGCTTTGGAAATAAAGGAAGCATTCTTAATTAAACTAATTAAATGGCTTATTCTCTCCCACGATATCGAAAGTTCAAAAGCTCAACAAAATTACAGCGAATTTTAAAGAATACTCACCGGTATTGAGAAAATAATTGGAATCATCCCAATGACATCGAAGAGACAAACCAAGCCTACCACACAATAAAATTGTATCGATTATCGGAACATGTTTTTCTATTTTCAGCTACCTTCTTTGCGTATTCTGTACCGAATAACTTATCAACACTAGCAGAATCACCAACCAGCTGGGAACTTGTTTCATTAAAAACAAAAATTGTTTCTTGATGAAGTTCAATTGAAATCTCATGCATAATCTAACTTAAATATGTCTAACTGTCCATCCTCTATTACCACATCACCCATTATCAAAACTAAACAAAACGCTTTTAATACAAATGTCTGATAAATACGAAAGGCTACAGCGTTGTATATTATAAAATTAAATTAAAGTAATAACCAGTTATAGTAACGTATTTCCAACATATTTTTTAAAAAATAATATCCAGGGGTTTTCAGCGCTTTTATAGCAAATTTCAGGGGGTTTTCACACTCTTAAAACCATATTTTTTGTAGTTGAAGCAAGGTTAATTTTTAAAACAGCTAAAAACAACTGAATTCTAAAAAAAATCGGTTACAAAATTCAAATTTGTCAATTAGGTTAAAAACCATCGATCCATGGACACAGATAAATGACTGCAAACATCCTTGTAAATAGAAATACTCTTGAACAAATTCAGAAAAAAATCAAATATATCCTACAATACTGAAAAATTTAAATCAAACATGAGCGGCGCTGACAGCCTGAATTTCGTTTTCATTATTATGGAAGAAACCTAAAAGTAATTGAAAAAACGTCAAATTTTAATAATATTATATTGGAAAAGTATCCAAATAAATAAATTAGAGTGAATCAGAATATTTCCCTGACTTTTTGAAAACCGTTACTGACTTTTTTAAAAATTCTGACATTCTCTGAAAAATTCTTTGAAAAAGTGTTTTCCCCCTGACTGTAACAACACTGGTAAACATACAGATAGAACCATTAATCCGATGATTATTTCGGAATGGCAATACGGATAAAAAAGATGAAGAAGCCAATAGGTGTAATATTATGGTATTGCACCTACTTTGACGATACTGATATCTGCCACAGGTTTTGCTCAGAAGGTAGTACAAATTAGTGCAAATTCACCATACAAGCCCAGTGTAAATTTCCATAAAGTGGATCCATGACCTTTTACGCCATAAGTTTTTTTCAATGTCCTCTGATGAGTTGCTGCAAAAGTATTTGCATGGAAAACCTAAAATTCAAACGAAGTGACTATTAATATTTTCGAAGAAAAGTTTCAAAAATTTTATGTTGGCAGAAATATTCTAGAAATTCGCTATCTTTTCTGTAATACTGGAGTTTAAGGATGGATATTTTTTTAAGTTGTCTTGGTCTTTGAGCAATATTGAATTTCCTATGGTTAATCATTTTATGAAACTTCTTGCCGTAAGTTAAAATATTGGACAAAAATGCAGCAGACGATGGCACAGGAAAACAATAAGTACAGTTCAAAGGAACTTATAGACAAAGGAAAACTGTCTGATGGAAGTGAAACTGTTCGGCAGGAAATTTTTAATTATATTTTATCATATTTTAACGTTTTACGACAAAAGGCTTTTTTCATCTATTTTCTTTACGCGACACATCCAAGCTCTCATTGAATGGTCCTCCGTCACTCATATTTTTTTTAAAACGTCGCACTATCTACACGAGCAAGAAATATTTTTTATAGAATAAAAGACTGTCAAACACCATACTTTGGAGAGTGATTTGTTTTTACTGTGAAAGAAATTATTGTGTCATGAGTTTAAATAATCTATTACGGCTACATTTCGAGAGATAAACTGCTCCTATCTTTAGGCAATTTACAAGGGTATTCTGGAATTTACAGTCCGAAATTTTATTTTTTTAAATACAATACGATCCGATTCAAAAATATTTTTTAAGGTGATCCCCTTGTGATTTTATTAAAACATTCAATATAAATATAAAATATATAATATAATATAAATGCACTGAAACTCATATTTTCAAATATTATGTGTTAAAATAAAGACAATAAAAAAAAAAAATAATTATTTTAATTATGCACATAATTAATGAGTTTTTCAGCGGTTTTTTTTTTGCGTTAAATAACTCCTTCAAATTTTTTTAGTTTTGTTTGTTATTGGCAGCTTGTTTTTAAACCCTTTGTCTATGTCCCCTATAAAACTCAAGTCAATTCAATAATTGTTCTAAAGTTATGACACCTTGAATTAAGGCGGTACCGAACTTTTACCCAAATTCAAAAAATTATTGCCCCAATTGAGGGTAAACTATTTGTTTGCAGTGAATGACATTAAAAGGGGACATGGAAATATATAAGAGGGGTATATCCTGAAAAGTTAAAGTCAAACGGATAATCCATTAAAATTTAATTTACCGCAGAATATGAAAAAAGAACATCGTAAGCAAAAAAATGCAAAAAAGACAGTATCTTTTGTTAAAATATCACGTTAAAATTTAAGATACACTTATCAGAGATTAGGTAAATGCACTAGCATCATAAACATCCCGTTCCTTAAAACCGCCCTAACGTTTACATCAAAACAACTTGAACCATTAGTTTGGCCCGCTCTCTTGCTTGAAAACAACTTCTTACTATCTCCATACAAACAGTCTGTTACAATATGTTGCAAAAATCCCTGCTTCATGAATGCATTAACCTTGACGCTACGGCCATCATGCTTTAGACAAGCCTGACGAGGCTTACCCAAAAGTTCAGCAATGTCATTCAAAATACCAGTGTTCATAATAAAATAAAAGTCATTAGATGTACTAACTTTAGGTAAATTAGAGATTACAGTTTCTGGAACAAGTATAAGTAAGTTTTTCCATTGCATTGTTGCTTACAACGCTTCTCTATATTACCCATCACGTTTTTAAATCGCATTTAAAGGCAGCAGCAAACAGGAACCATATGCAGATATACAACCATAACATCAGATTTTTTTTGTGTTGTTTCCACTTGAAAAACAAAATAACTAAAAGAAAACCCTGGGTTACCTTGAAAAGATCCAGTTGAAAATTTTCTTTTCCGTGGAGGGTTTTTGAAGTGCGTAAATAGTTGTATCTTTCAAAGGGTGTAATGACTTTAGCAATAAAAATTTCGAAATTTATAAAAAAAATTTTCTTTACATTAATGTAATAAATAAAATATATCTTAAAATCTAAAATTTGATGCCAGATTTGAAATCTACGATAAATTTTGCACAAAAAGGGTGTATTTGAAACAAATGTAACTTTTCCAATTTTTGACAAAAATCACTAGGGAACCACCTTAAACAAAATTAACTTTAATACAACTTTTCCTTTTTCTACGATATTTTCAGGGGTTCGTAAATACTAATATGCCAATAAAAGTATAGAAAGTATGGCGATATTAACCCCCTGGTGGGGTTATGATATCTATTGAAAGAATGTTATACAAAAAAAAAAATAATAATTTATGGTACATCATATGAAAAATGTTGTTTTTTTAATAAAGAATATAATTTAAATTAAAAATGAAGGACTTAATGCTACGCTTCAATTAAATTTTGTTTGTTAAATACAATAACTTTTTTGAATCGGACATAAAACAATTTTAAAAATAAAATTTGGAATCGGACCGTAAACTCCAGGCTACCCGAATATATGTTTAATTTCTCATATCATTTACATGTTTTACACGTGCAGTTTTATTAGTTA
>JAUZNK010047036.1:0-16401 GCA_035046665.1 Euphysa ruthae | reverse complement strand
TATATAATAAGTATGTAACGGTCAATCACTGAAAATTCTAATTAAATATTTTTAAATTGATAAGTACATTTGAGGATTTGAGGACCTTTGGGTTAAGGTTTCTTTTACAATCTATGATCTTTCCTTACTGAAAAAGCTTGTCTAAAAGTACACTTGTCTATACCAATTTTGTTTTACAACAGTATCATCAATTTGAAATTGAATCAAACCCAACTTTCAAAGTTTACGTCTGTTGGAAAAAGAGTACAGTTTCAAAGAAGTTTTTGGTCATAGAATCTAGTGAGAATTTCAATAACTACTTTGACCTCTCAAAAAATTACATTGGAGCTAGAAATAACACGATTTAGTTACATTACCAAAAGTAAAATTGTAAACTACAAATGTCTTGATACACTGGACAATCTTTTTGTTTGATTTTCAGAGTAGCTGATTTTGTTATTTTTTACTGAAGTTAATCTACTTGTCTTTTATTATGATTAGGCTACAATAAACTGAGCATTTATTTTGGTGATGAATTTCATTTTTAGTTAAATAATAAGTTGATTCTTTTGGTGCCGAAAATATTTTGAATTACATTCCCTCATAATTAGCTTTATTCAAAAAGTATTATTTTACCTGGAAGAAATAAAAATATTTCTTCATTGATGCCTTTGTGACCCTCTGGCTTTTACTTTGATGAAACCAAATTATCGGCAGCCAATGAAATATCACGGATGAAATTTTAGAAGACCTATTTTTATTGGTTTCTAGTTATTTTGCTGTTATATAGGGCCCCAGGATGTAATCAAATAGTTGCTGTTTTCCCTTTAAGCTGCTCATCAAGTAGTACAATCAATTCATCGTTTTTACAACATTTTTGAATATATGTGTTGATCTGAACCCCAACAGTTAAGAATGTCAGAAATTTTATAAAGGAATTAAAGTAAAAAAAAAATTAACTATCTGGTGTCTGCATTTTGACTCTTAAAGGAGAAATAATAAATAAAGTGAGTTCCAAATTAAGGTTTATTTTATTGAAAAAACAACCTCGTTTCCTTTAAATTTGAAGAATTTTTTGACAAATGTACCTTAGGTTTTTTTCTCTGTTTTTGGTGTTACGCCGTGATCTACTTATTTCCAAAGAAGTCAGTCGGTGCTCCAATTAATATCTTAAAAGTGATTCTCTATAATTGAAGCACCACCTCCCCCTCCCTCCCCTCCTCTCTCTTTTTTTACCTTCCCTTCTCTTCCCTTCCTTCACTACCCTTCCTAGTGCAGCCCACCATGGTTGAGCAGCACAGACAAAATTTTAAAATCTCATACCTTTAGAATGGCTCTAACAGCTATCTCCAACATTTGTAAATGCCTTTACAATACCCAAGAAAGATAAAAACATAGGTTCAACTTTAAAAAATTCCGCCATTTTTAACTTTAATTAGTTATGTTATGTTCTGCAGAACTGGCTTGATTTGCAACTCTCCTACTCACATGGAAAATAAATGTTTGTTTCCTGGGGTAGGCAGGCCTCTCTGGGGAAAAAATGAAGGCAAAATGAGCTTTGTGAATTGGCAGAGCGCTCTAATCGAGCACTAATTTTTTTTTTCAATAAACATTTTTAACAGGACATCACGTGTATTTAAATGATTCAGGATTCAGGGGGCAAGTTAAGGGATCGCTAATAGCTTTTTAATTTTTATTGTGATCTCAAAATATAAAATTGAAGAAAAATTGCAATGTAAACATGTTTTACATGAGCGTTGTTATAAAATATTTAACCATTTTAATAGTTTAATATTGTGCATATAAAAATGCTAAAATTCGTAACATCTTAGTCCTGGAATTATCAACGATAAGTTTTTTTGATAACCAAAAAAAAAATTACTTAACGGGGTATCTGGCAGCAACAAATATGTATTTTAATGTCTTTTGAACTGATATTATCTATATAAAATTGTGCTATTTATGTAAAAATGAGCAGTTTTTAATAATTAGATGTAATTTTATTTATATTTTAAATTTACCTTCAAAAAAGAAAAAGAAAAGATTAAATTGTTATCCCCCATCTCATTTGACTTTGCGAAGATACAGATTAAGACCACTAATCTGTATAATAAAAGTTATTGTAGAGATCAGTGATTAAAACATGCCACAAATTTACTTTTCATAAAAAACATCAACCTTTTAAAATGACTGAAACTTTTGATAATTTCTTTTTTGGTAATATTAAAAAGCTACAAAGCGTTTAGCAACATCGTAAAATTTAAGAAACTGTGCATCAAGTAGGAAATATTTACGGCTTCTTATTAAAAATTTAGTTTTTAAAATAAAAATTTAACTAATTTAGAAAAACTCTTTGTTTGAATTAATTTCTTTTTAATGAACATTTTTTAGTATTTTATTATTTAATTATTTTTAAAAAAAATAATGCTCAAGTTTCTAAGTATTTTAATAATGCTCTCAAATTACCAAATAGAACATTCTCACCAAAGTATAAAATTATCAAAAACAAAACACTGTAATTAAATAACGTTGAAAGTTAAAATGTAAATTTTTATTTTAATCATTTTTTTATGAAAATTATACATATTATAATTCGTTTTAAAATAGTTTGATGAAAACATTTTTTTGACTGAAATATTGTTTTGAAAAAAATATTGGTTGATTAAAATATTGTTTTGAAGAAAATATTGATTGATTATATATTGTTTTGAAGAAATGTGTGCTCTAAAATATTTCGGCCATGGCAGACAAGCAAAAGTTAAGACTAAGAAATGCAGCATTTGAATTGTATCTCAGTAATGGTGTTTGAGGTTCACCATTTGAATGTCCCCCAGCTTGTTCTGCTCAGATATAAATAAAATTGAAGAACTGTGAAAATATGGTATCGTCCTCATTTTTTAAAATTGTGCGTCAGTATTTTTTTCCGCGTATGACAACATACTTGTCGAAAAAAATTAAAAGAGCTAATTGTGATTTGTGAACGTATTGGTTTTAATTTTATTGCTTCATGAGTTTTAGGACATTTTCATTTTCTTTAATTATGAAAAATGATTCATGATTCGAGAATCGCTAGTTGGTGCCCTGTTAGTCTTTGCACCAAATTACAGATCCTAGACGATATACATAGTTTTTAACAGTACATAATTTTCCAACTCTTTTTTCAATATATGCAGCATAAAAAGTTTTTAATATGTTATTTACATGATAATTCTCTATAGTATAATTCTGATTTTAATTGTGTTTATATTTTGAAGAAAATATATAATACTTATATATAATATATATAAGTCAAAAATTTTAGTTCAAAATTGGAGTTAATTCTCTCAATTAAATACTTAAAAATTTAGAATTTAGTTCTGTCTTGCACATTTTTGTAAGTTAAAAGTTGTTAAGTGTGTTGCAAGCCTTTTGCATAAACAGAGAACTGCCTTTTGCACTAATCATTTTTTACATATTGTTTGTCTCACTAGCATATCCTTGTTCTTAGCTCACATCTGAGATTTTTATATGCAAGCTATATATTTTTTTACATTTCAGAAACTACTAGGCTTAGATTTTGCCCATTTTTTAGAGAAATAATAATAATAAAAAATTAAAAAGAAAAAGAAATTATTTAGAGGTTAGATTTAAGTATTTCTGTTGGGAAAATCTTTGTATCCATTTTGTGAGAGAGCACCATCTCCAGGCTCCACACTTTGCCTGCTCTAAGTGTCATTTTGTTGCCTTTTATGAATTTACCTTTCAGAAATAGAAACAGATAGCAGCTGCAAAATAAAATTTTATTATTTTAGAGAAATGAAAAATAACCAATATACAATAAAGGCGCGTATCTAAATCTAAATAGAGCTTTAAAAACCAAACTTCAATCAGCTCCAAATAAATGCATTTGATTTTTTTTTAACTAAGTAGGCCATGTGATATCAATCAAATTAAAAACGATAAATTGGTTAAGTTTAAATGACAGATTTGTACAAACTGTCAGTATAAAGACTGATATTTTTGATCCTATTGTTGATGTGTTTTTTTTTGTTATGTTTTTCTTATGATTATTTTTTTTTTTCAATGGAGCCCTTACCCTTTTATTATCACAATAAAAAGTATAGAATTTTTTTTCCTGTAATCGACTCATTGTTGCTTTATTATAATTATGATGACATTTTTCTTTAGTGCTTTAAATTTTTTGGTTTTGTTTTTGATGGAAAATTTCTTAAATGTTGCTTAATTGGTTAGCCATACAACTTAGAATTAAAATATATTTATTTTTTATTTAGACTTAATTTTTGTTCCATTTTGAGGTATATATAAGAAGAAAAAAATTTATTTGATTTACAAAGCCTTAATTTTATTTTCATGTGCAATACTACCTACTGTAGCATTCTCATACATGGAGTTTTTGTTTTCATTTATTAGAAGGATTAACACATAATCAGCTATCTATTCATAATACTCCTTGTTTTTTGTCAGTATTATCTAAGTAAATATTTTTATTTTTTTTGTCAAACTTATTAACTGTTAAATCATAGGTAAGTATCATTATCATTTTGGGGATGTTTTGTATTGTAACTTGAGTGTACACGAAAGCGAACTCACATCCGACTAACTCATGTTTTATAGATATAATTTTTCAAATTTTAGATGAAGTGAATTTTGAAGATTTTTATACTGACGTATTCTCTGAAGATTATAAAATAACCCAAAATCTTGGCTATGGCTCAATTGATTATTTACCTGGTAATTTTTATACAATTTTATTTATTCTTATTTTTTTGCCTCTAAAATAACGTTAAAGCTGAAAGATTAGTGGCTCAAATGATTATTTACCTGGTGATTTTTATACAGTTTTATTTATTTTTATTTTTTTGTCAATAAATTAACAATAAAGCTCAAAGGTTAGCCATAAGTGAATGCCAAACCTAGGTCTGAGGAAATGTTGAATGATAAAAGTTGATAAGAATCTTTTAATCTGTTTTCTGATCACCCGTGAGTTTTGTTCTGGTAGGTCCACTGCTGACGCTATACAAGGTGCTGCATGGACTTTGCCATAAGATAAAGTCATATGGTATCTCTGTTAAAATTTTTGAATATCATTAAGTCTTTTTTGTCAGGCACAGAAATCAAGATGGTCCTCAAGGTTCTGTTCTGAGACCTACTCTTTTTCTAATTTTCATTAATGATTTGCCTGATAGTATTCTTTGTAAGCATGCTATATATGCGTATGACACTATATCATTTTTTAACGTGGAGCCAACAATTTGCTTCAAGCTTTTTATTTTAGAAGGTTCCCATGCGTTTGGTTCTGGCATTTTTTCAAGCTCCCATTTGAGATTATGGTAAATAACCGCTCGGCCAGACAATCATAAACTTATCGCACCGAATCAAATCAAATGCTACTCATACACTGAGTGGGTGTTACCTAGATTTGAACCCGGAACCTTATGGTTGGGAGTCAACTGAGCTATCCAGATGCAAAGGTTAATAAGGTTTAAATGACATCAGATTTGGAAGATGATATTCGCTCTGTTGTTGAATGGAGTGGCAAATGGTTGGTATTATTCAAAGCTTCAAAAACAAAGAATCTTTCCATAAACCACTTCAGGTGCCTTTCCTGTCATCTTTATTGATAAGTGATAGTGAACTCACTCTATTGAATTTCTTTATGGCAGCAGATTACAAAATCTGCTGCCATAAAGGTTGGATCTCTAGTCTGAGTGCAGTACTTTCTTTCACCCAAAAGTATACTTTATATCTGTAAGGCTACCATTCGACTATGTATTGAGTATTGCTGCCATCTTTGGGCCAGAGCCCCTGCTATACACTACATTTTCTTGACTGAATTCAGAAACATATACTCAACCTGTTGGTCTTCATCTTGGTTCGAATCTTCAATCACTTTCCCCTTGCAGAAATTTAGCCTCATTGTCACTGTTCTATAAGTATTTTCATGGACGCTGATCTGATGATTTGAAAGACTTAACACCTTCACTTAAGACTTTCTCAAGGACCAAAAGATTTTCTTTTGCTACTCATCCTTTAGCGGTACAAATACCTAAATCTCACAAAAACTTTTATTCATGAAGTCTCTTACCATGAACCGCTTGTGGAGCTCTCTGCCTTCAGATTGCTGACCTTTGGGTTATGATCTTTATTCCTCTAGGTTTAATGTCAATCAATATCTTTCTTAGTCTGTTTAAGACCTGTTTTATCTTTATCTCTTGTTCTAGCCTAGTAGTAGCTTGTAGCTTTTTAAAAAGTGATTAATAATAAAAGATCCATCCAATGCTAACAAATATCCCCTAGTCCAGCAAACTGTTTGCATCAGATACCAAGCTAGTATTTGCTGTGTTTTGCAACATCATATTTAAAGAAATCCAGTATCAAGTTTAGGGAAAAATGTATTGGAAATAAAGCAATTACTAATGTTGGCATTTTTCATGAACAGTGTTTATTTTGGATCAATTTTTTGCTGATTTTCTTATTACCTATTTTTGTTGTAAGTTTTTTATTTTTTTCATTTTTTTCATCAAGCGTGTTATTTGTAACTATTAATTTTAGATTATTTTGTGTGAGAATTTGATCTTAATTCCAATTATTGTTTTACCAACTGGATTGATCTTCGTGTAAATTTTAGCATTTTTCAAAAATTTGGCACCAAATATCCAAATTTTTTCTATTAGTATAATTAAATATACATCAAATATCTTTTTGTCGATTTCCGCGAAGTAATATTTGTGATATAAAAAAACGTTTCAGGTTGTAAGATACTTCCTATTCTGTAAATTAAAATTTAATTTTTTGGAAACTGAACTTGGCTTCTAAGAAAATACCTTGTTCTTACAGGTAAAAAAAATGTTCAATATCATTGAAATGCTAACAAAAGCAGCTGAGAATAAATCTTTTTATACTACAACTGCGGTTATACTCAGGTTATACTTAACCAATTTATCAACTACTCCAACCTTAAAACTAAAAAGGGCTATCAATTCTCAAAATTAAAGATTTTTAGTTTATGTAATTAAGCAAAAATTTATTTATGTAAAAATTCATCACATAACTATGATTTGGTACAAAAACTAGTCTGTGGTATTACTAATATCAAAATTGTTATTTCTGTCTTTTTATACATACTATTTAATAAATTTAAAAGCAGGCAAAAAAAACTTGATATATGAAGATAAGGGTGACCTAAGAATTAAAAAAAAACCTGTTTTGAACCTGATGTTTATTTATAAACATTGCGTTTATTAATAAAATAAGTTAAGAAAAATAGGATTTAATTTTTCTCAATTTGAAACAGAACATAAATAGCATTGAATCTATAAGTCTTGATTTTGTGATCATTATAGTAACAATCTTTGATTTTTTTTTCAGGATTTGAAAAAGTTTTTTACCTTGGTACTGTTTGTGCTGACTTTTGGAATGCGCTTTTTCTTTGTAAAAAATCTGGAGGAACTATTGGAGAGGTAAATTCACAAGCAGAATTAAATGAAGCAACAAAATTTTTAGGCAAAGTAATGCCTTGCACGAAAGGCGGAGTATTTTTTGGGATTTATAGAGACAAGTCATTAAGTACTGGTTCAGGAGATCTATACCCTGTTATTGCAGGAAACAAAGAAGATTGTGTTGTATACCAAAGAAGAAGTTCAAATGATAATTGGTACTATTCTAAATGTAATTCCGATAGGAGATTTATTTGTCAAAGTAAGTAAATTATTAAAACAGGTGACATTTCTTATTTGCTATTTTTATCAACAAACGTTAACTAAAATTTCTCAGCTAAAATGTTTTTTGGATCCACAGTTTGTTGATGACATCCTGCAATTTCAATTTCGCATGTCTGTCTTTCAGTTCATTTATACCAAGTTTTCAGTACTGTGGTAATTTACCTTTTTCAAGAATTTACCTGTTCTTAAGTCTAAAACACTTTTTATCTTAATAGTTTAAAGTTATATGACCAAGAGTAACTTTTCACCCATAAAAGCATATGTTAAAAATTGTTAAAAATCTTTTCAAGTCTTAATTTTTTCCAAAGGTCACTTATTGCGTTTTACGCAGAAACTAAGCGTTGATTCGGTTGAAATTTTGTGTATTGCTAGAAAACAGTTCATCTTAGCATTTCAGTCTTTTTGAAATTTTACTCAAAACTCAAAATCAAAAACAGATCAGTATTGTTTCGTATGATTTTTTAAAACATATATTTATATTATATATATATGTATTTATATATATATTTATTTTTTTAATAATGTTAAATGTATTATCATGCATTTTGTATGTATTTTTGATCATAATGTTGTTACTTGCAAATGTTTCTTCATAGGGATCTAGCAGGATTTATACAGTCAGGAAAATCACGTAAAAAATTACCTTTTTCAAGTAGTCTTTTTATGATCCCTGTTTTTGTTTTCCAAAATAACTTCAATGCCAAAACATTTGGTATCTCTAAATCACTTTTATAGGTGTATCACTAGGTCTTAACATAATGGTAGGCGTATATCTAGACCTTAACACATTGATAAGAATGGGGTAATCAAATTTCTTGTACACTAAAACCCTTGTATAATCTGAACATGCCAAAATCGTTATGCTCAACACCTTTCTCTCTAAACTGATTACATAACCCATCGGTGACTCTTACACATAAGCTTAAAAAAAAAGCAGATCTATTTCCAATGAAGCTGGCTTGATCAAGAACAGTAGAACGACTGGTTAGCTAAAGCAACACTAGATATCAATGCCAAATGCAAATTATTTATAAAAGTGTTCAAACTATTCAACATGGCCACAGATGCGAGTGCAATGAAAAAGTCTTTAAGCGATTTGATAGTTTTTTTTCTAAGAACTTAAATATTGTTTTAAATATCTTTTTTTGCATTCTGTGCTAGTCATAACCATGATATTAAATTCTCTGTTGAACCACTTTTTTTGTGTACTTCATCCAAACTAATCCATCAGATAATACTCCATTTCAATCTCCCTTGTTGTCAACAGTTTAAATCAATTTAATTGTTTTTACATTGAAATAATAGCTTGACCAACTTGGATCCACTTAATTTTCAGTAGGTGGCTTTATCATTGTCTTTTTTTGCACAGAATTACATAGAGTCCAGTAAAAAGATAGAATTTCAGAACAAGTCCTGGAAAAAAACTAAACTTTTCTTTTTTTCTTCTTCATAAAAGCTATATGAATCCAGCTAGGTGCTGAACTGTCATTTTGAGCCATGAAAGATATTTTGGAATAATAGTCTAATATGGTTACATACTTTTGTAAACTATTATATTTTTGAAGTTCTAAAAGACGAAGAATAAGAAATTTGTCAGAAAATAAAGTGTATTTATGGAAGAAATATCTACTGTGCAGGGGACATAGCAGAGCTGTTATTTTGCACAATACATTTAATAGATTGAAGTTTTTTTTACCTACTTTTAAAAATATGTGTGATTGAGCAAAGAATGCATTGCAAGCATATGTAGTAAAAAGAGGAGATATATATTTCTTTTTATTTCACATAGTTTTTCGATATATGGAGATAATTTCATTTTTTATATCTAGAAGAAGTATCAAGTCAGTTTTTTCTCTGAAATATTAATAATAGACATTCTTTTTAATGCATTAGATAACTTCTTTAATACTGTTTAGATGTATTCCAAGTGCTTTGTTCAGTTATATCTATCTGGATGCTAAACCGGATTTAAAGTCAAAATTTTGACGTATTATTTGCTATTAATTGAAAGTTAAAAATTATTTTTTGCCTATTTTCAAAAAATATGATACTTCTCTATCTTTTGACATCTAGCATTGATTTTGATTTTATTTGCATAGCTGATCTTTATCTAGTTTTGAAAAAATTACTGGAAAAATTGATAGAAAAGTGTCCTACATCATAATGGCCTCCTCCTTAGGATCACTTGTCAATGCAAAATCAATAACTGAGCAGGTTTTGTTAAGTCTCCTAATGTTAATAAATTAAATTTTCTCTTGATGGCCAAGATTTTACTGATACTCAAGAACCATATTGTTTCCACTCTTAAAAGTATTCTTTTGTAGCAATTTTGTTTTATTTTTTGCAAAAAAATACTGAGAAACTAAAATAAAAAACAAAACTTTGAGCATAATGCCTAGCATGTATGATAGCTAGGCATTAATTATGATAAATTCCTTACGGTTGTAAATTAGCTGTGCTACTGTCTTTTTCCATTGGATTGGTGGTGGTGGTGTTGGAAGAGTTGATGATGACGGATAATATAACCATTATAATATCAAATTTTTCTGTGTCCAACTAATAAAATGACTTCTGTCCATTATTGTTTAGAACTGAGTGTATTACTATTATTTTTTTTTTTTTTTTTTTTTTTTGGATTTTGCTTGAAGTTAAGCGGTATTAAAAGAAATTTCTTTTTATGAGAAAGAAGTGCTCTTGTTACCTATTTGATAACAACTTTTTTGCTAAATTTTACATTTTTAGTTAATGAATTTTTTCAAATTTTTCATGAAAAATCGGGACCATTGAACACAACTTTTAACTTTAAGCCATGTGCTGAAATTCATTCTGTTTTAGCTTATTGCTAAATAACAGCTATTTTTTTTTTGAATTTTGTTTCTAATGCAGATAAGTCAACACCCTACAGAGATTAATCATAATCACAATTTTTTTTTCACATTGAAGCTGAAATTTGGGCTGAAATCAAAAAAACATTGAGGCTCAATTTTGACTTTAAAAACATGTTTTTGTAATTTTCTGGTGATTAATTTGCTTTTTTTTTCTTTTCAAATCTAAATTTTCAGTCCAAAAATCAAGTCCGTGTAATTTTTTAGATTTTTTTTTCTTTTTCGTTTTACATAAAATAAAAATTTCAGAATTTTAATTAGAAGTCTACGAACTTGAAAAAAAAATTTTTTCACTCGTTTTTATAGTGAAATATTTTTAAAATTTTCAAATTCATAAAAGTTTGTTAACTTCTCACGTATAGTTTACTGTTTTTTAAACAGCGGTGATTAATGATAACTTTGAATTATAGCGGAGTTTTAAAATTAACGAATTGTAAGACCATAAATAAAACTGATTTTAAAGACTTTTTTGTTTTTTCTCTAAAGTATTTTTAGCACTGGTGTTTGCTTGAAAAAAATTTTAATTTATATGACCTATTGTTTAAAATATAGGAACCAAAAATTTTTTAAAGTTTTAGAAAACTTAATTTAGTTTATATTTCTTACTGTATAATATTCATGTAACATCTGGGTTGATGCCAACTTTTTTAAATGTTTTATATTTAATATTTTTATTTTTTAGCATTTGGTAATCTTTCGCAAAATAAACTTCTTCCTACAAACATAACATATATCAACGGAGAAGTATTTTTCACCCAAAAATACCAAACTAACAAATCATTTTTCATCGAAAGTAAATTGATAGAAAAGATTTTGTTTTCCTTTTCATTGGATAGTTTCTTCATAAATATAATTGAAAAAATATTTCAAAGTGTATATATTTCATTCAATTATGTTGAACTAAATCAGGGAATGGTTGAGAAATCTATATTTTTGGCTATTTATAATGAAACCTCAAGAAACTATGATGATTTCACAGGTGATATATTAAAGCATCTTCTCAATCATAAAATTATTCATACAGTTCTACCTGGAAAATTTAATGGAATATGGTTGTCACCTGACATTAAAGATATGATTGAATTATTCTTAACAACAACTCCAAACAATGTTCTATCAATTGTGTTGTTTTGGATTGACGATAACTTGACAAAATATGAAATATCAAATATTGAGCTTGTTGTTAACTTTTATAATGGAAGTAAGTGTAGTTCATCTAAAATCTAATATTGTTTTTAAGTTGGAAGTGTGGCCAAGAAATTAAATAATGATCTGATATTGCAAATCAGTTCAGTAACATTGATAAAATAACTGATTGGAAGGTTGTTCACTGATATTATTATATGACATACATGTTTTTGAAATAGTGCTGCCTTATTGCAGAATAAATAGTTTTCTTTTAACTCTATTGAGACCACGAGATTTTTACAATAAATTAGGTCCTTTATCAAAAAGATTCATGTCTTTAAATTGGTTTTTTATCATTTAATAATTCACCCCTTGTTGAAACGCTTATTAATTACTGGTTTGTAAATTAGAATTTTCAAAAAAAAAAAAAAAATTTTTACTGGAGAATCTATCATTGGCGTTTTAGCTGCAGGAATTGTTTAAAAATTTCAAATAATTTAGTTTTCAAAAGATCCTATTTAAAGAATATTCCTTAGGATATAGAAAAAAAAAATCCTAAATTTTGATGTTTCAATATGACTAGCTCTTGAGATACTGCTAAAACAATGACAACAGGTATTACATATAGATACTTAAAAAATTACTAAATAAATACTAATTTTTACTTCAATTTCTTCTTCATCTTCACTTTCAAAGACCTCCATGACTAGAATCAATATCACTGCCATCATCACTTTGCACATAATCAAGAGCATCTTGCAAGGAAAAACTGTGTCCACTCATCTTTTATGTAAATACAATTTCCCAACCCCGGAAAAGTCCGGGTTGCGGTTGTCAAGATAAAAACTGGTCACTAAAGTTACTTTTGTGAATTTAGTGACCTGGTAACTTTAGTTCCACTAAAGTTAAATTTTTACTTATATTTGATGCTCGTCATCATATTTTAGTTTCTAATTTGTTTATTTTCCAAGTTAACTTATGTTGGACTATGTTTTAAAAGTTATTAAAAAAATCTCATCGAGATGCAGTTCCAATTTTCTAGATTTTATTAAATTTTCATTTCAATTTTTTTGTTGAAGATTTTAACAATTTTGGTTAGAGTCCATTAATAACTGAAGTGCTGTTTTTTGCATATGTTTTTATCTTTCATTTTTTACTGTAATTTAATCATGGTGTAGACTTCATTATCATAATATACATTTTTTTTTCGTACCAGCCTTATTATGATATAACGAGAAGAATCTGAAATATATAAAAATTATGTTAGGTAAGTTTATAATAATAAAAATTTCTGTTTCAATTTCAGTTTTGACCAAAAATATCAAATATCAATTTAGTGTCTGAGGCATACAACTAGAGGGTGGTTGTTAGCCTTATGTGGAAAGTTCTCTAGTGTGTGGCCCCACAATAAAATGACGTGGTTTCTGTATTACTGCATGGCAGGTTGGCGGTAGAAAGGGAATCCAGCTGTGAAAGCTTTTCCAAGAATTTATCAAATAAATAGAGCCATCTGCTACACATGTTAACATGTTAAATATAAGTCTAATAGTAAAAGTTTGATGATGACGGTGATGACCTCAGTACTAACCTGTCATAAGTCGAAGAGTTTTTGGGGAACAAATAGTGATGGTTTTAGCAGTACAATCGAAGTTGTGATTCTCAAAAAAGTAGCAAACTTTTATGTTATAAATTTAAAAAACGTAGATAATTCTTTTGTGAAATAAAATTTCTGGAATACTGAGCATGCTTTATCAAGCTGCTGTATACACTATACTATTTCATACCAATAATCCTCGAGTGCTTTGTGGATTGTAGATTTATAACTTCTTCTTATATAGTTTTACGTCCATTTTTCATGCTAGCATGGGTTAGACTGGGTTACTTATGGAACTCTCCATAACAATCTGTCCTGCGCCAATGCACCTCCAATTTTTTTCTGCTTAAGGTCATTTTTAAAAACCTTTTCCCAAGTCATCTGTGGTCTACCCTTCCAACTGTTCACATCTATGTCTATTCCTCTCGATTTCTTAACCCAGTATTGTTATCCATTCTCTCAACATGGCCAAACCACTTTAATCTACTTTTTTGAAATACTACTCTAACACTTTCTAGAGCACATCTTTCATGTAGCTCCTGAGAGGATTTCCTATCCTTCAATTTCACCTTACATATCCATCATACCATCATCATATCATTTCTCTCTAATCTGTTAATCTGTGTATGTGTGGGTGCGTGTGTTTTCAAATCTTTCTTTAAGTAAGAGTGCTCTCCAATGTTAATGAGAGCATATTATAAATGCTAAAAGAAGAAGAAAAATATTTTTTGATACTTAAAATTTCACACTGGTGCTACCCAGTGATCCTCAGGCAATGATGCATTTACAAAAATATATAAGTAAAAAAGGTTACAAATGGTACATTGCAGTGTAGTCACTTGCTATATTGGATCTACATAATATTATTAACACATATTAGTATTATTAACACATATTATTCACTACTAAAGTAGAGCACTATATCTTAATTCACTACACGATGGAGAATTTCAGCTTTAACTACTCTGTCAAAAATATCCCAACACCATCGGAGAAACGTTATAAAATGATATTAACAGATGAGATTGAATCTTTAATTAAACAGATGAGGGAGAAAGCTATCTTTTCAACAAATTCAACAATGGTGAAATAATAGAGCAAAATCTCATAGAACGTTGTGGTTTAAATTCTACCACCAACTCATCGTCACAAGTTAAAGAAGTTGTCGAGTTCGAAGAAGATTTCATTTATTTAACAAAGAATGTGAAATTTCGAAAAGTTTAAAATAAATTCCAACATAAACTTTAACAAGATATGAACAAATTGAAACAATCTCCTAAGACCTTTACCCCTGCAGACAAAACATCTAACATGTATCGGCTATTGAAAGAATTAATCTCCTACTAAACTCCTTAAAAGCAAACTAAAAGGAAACTAACCATAATCTATGTATGAAAATAAATAAAGCAGGAAACTGCATTGTAAAATACTCTGATTCTTTTAATCAAATGACAATAATTAAATAAAAGCTCTTGTTTTATAACGCTAAAAAACCGCAGACTACAAAAAAAAAAATCCCATAGTAGGACTTATAAATGAATGGTCGAGTGAGCAAAGCAATTTTAGAAGAACTTAACACTGATTTGCAGAGAATATTCCAACATAACTAATTTAAAAGTAAAAATAAAAAACAAAAAACAGCTATAAATTTCTAATTTTCGACATCAAAGGCTTATATCTGTTAATGGATTCTATGAAATTCTCCTCAAATTACACAGCAATATAAAAATATTTAATCACTCCTGAAAGTCATTACTGTTTCAAGGCAAAGAAGCTTGGATAAGAAGAAGAGTGGCATGTTTGAGTTTTTCTTCTTCTTTTACCATTTAATGTATATATATGTTATATATATATATATATATATATCTTGGAATCAAGCTTACTTTTAAACTTTTTGATTTTCTATAATATAGAAAATCAAAAAGTGTAAAAGTAAGCTTGATTATTATATTATAATAATTTAATAATAATAATAGTATAATAATTAACAATATAAATTAGTATAATATAAATAAGTGTTTTTGTGGCCTTAGTAAAGTTAGTCATTTATTTATTTTTAGACCAGTTTGTTTTATTCAATACAACATTAGCATCTCCAAAGCTAATTCCGCGTACATATTCAACAAAATTCTTTGAACCTCATACCAAAATTATTAAATTTTGGTACATAATGTCTGGAAATGACCCTGGGACATTATATGTATGGGTTGTCAATGAGAAGAATCCATTTGTAGGTTTTATAGCAAAGGGTAAGCAAGGAAATCAGTGGAAGGAAGCAGTTATAGTCAATGAAAATTTACGTAACAGTTCATTCAAGGTAAATTTTATTGATTGTTCTTTTCAAGAAATAATTAAAACTACGAGATATATCAATATAAATTGTGGGAATGCCTTGTGAGCATTTTTTTAATAAGCTTGACTATTTCTTATCTTTACATGTGTACAAATTTATAAAAAATAGTGCTTATTATCATATGTGTTGATAGAATAAAAAAGTTTTTTTTTTAGCGAGCACGGTCTCTTCTATTGCTTATTTCATTTCCCTGTTCTTTGTATCCTTGTATAAAATAAGTTTCAGGCTTATATGGCTTAGATGCATTTATCAAATTTTTTGGTTTTTAGCAAGCAATCTTCCTTAGCAGTAAACATTTGTAAACCAAAATTGTCAATTTCCATAAAAAAATACTTGGAAATTTTTCCAAAAATTTTATAAGATCACATCATTAAATTTTTATGATTGCCTGCCAAAAACTTAGCAGCTTAGCAATTTCTATAATTTTCAAATGATCCAAGTGAAAAAATTAGTGTTGTTTCACATCCATAAGCTCTTTAGCATTCATTGCTGAGATCCGGGTTCATGCTACGCAGGTAGATGATTGATTCAAAATGAAAATAAAGAATAATTTTCATAAATTTTTTATTCATGATTAATTTAAAAAAATAATATCGAACTATAATCAAGTGCTTCTTGGCAACGTGCTGTGCCTTGCAACGGTATTTTTTAACAAAATTTAATTTTTACAAAAAACATTTGAATTTTTTGAATTCTTGACAAAGATGTAAGAGTAGAATAAAGCTCTTTTATATAAATATA
>JAUZNK010047025.1:0-16404 GCA_035046665.1 Euphysa ruthae | reverse complement strand
TCAGCCAGTTCAGATAACTCCCCATCATCATTATACATAAATTCTTGCAATTCTTGCACAGTATATACTCTCTTCTTGCTACTTTTTGCTACTGAACTTGAATACGAGGTGCCTGTAAAATCGGCCTTTTTTTTCTTTCTTTTTTTGTAGGGTAAAAAGAGCTGCTTATTATAAGAGTAATATAACAGCAAAAAGCATAAGAGCGTGAAAATCCAAAATTTAAAACATTTATGTTGTCAAAAAACCAAATCTCAAGGATACAGACGTAATATTACGTCAAAAACAAAGCAAAGCAAACATTACTATATATGGATGTAATATTACGTCAGGGACATATTCAGCCCGTAAGTCGCTCGACGTAATATTACGTCGCGGACATTTCGGTACCATTTTCGGTCAACGTAATATTACGTCAAGGACTGTTAAAGGGTTAAGAGTTATTCCAAAATATTGAGAGCATTAGGAAAGTGGACTCGGTAATACCTTCCACTTTAGAAAAAAATCTTTCTAATATACTTTTATTTGATTCTGTTTCAAGGATTTGATGGTAGGAGATGAAGCGAGCCAGCTACGCTCCATGTTAGAATGTAACTATCCTATGGATAATGGAATTGTACGTAACTGGGATGATATGATGCATGTTTGGGACTACACGTTTGGTGAAACAAAGTTAAATGTAAATCCTCGCGAATGCAAGGTACAAATAATTATTGTTTTAATGAGTTAATTGTGGTAAAATTAAAATTTACGTTGATCTATTATAGTTGATACTGTGGTAACATTAAGTTTTATGTTATTCTATTGTAAGCTCCAAAGGTTTAAAGAGGCAAAGAAATCATAGGAAAAATTCACTCCAGCTAATGTGTTATTTGTAAAATCATAGCTTCCAATTCTTTTGTCTTGACAAAACTGCTTTTACTGTCATTTCTGATTTTAAAAAATTTCTTAAAATATCAGTTTTGGTGATTTTATCATGTTGTTGATTTTAATGGTATTTGATTTTTGTTTCACTCATATTCATATTAATAAGGTTTAATATATTAGATAGAAGCTATTGTTTCTAAAAGCTTAAGCTACACTGTTTCAAAGGAATTTTCAGTCCTTTAATTAGTAAAGCTTTATTTTTGGTCTACACCCTTACTGATTAATTTTAAATTGCGTTGGTTTAATTTATAAAACTTTTGTTTTGATTTTTATCTGTCTGGAGTTTGTTATTGAAAGCTATTATTTTTCACAGTGAGTCAAGAGGCTTCATGATTTTTGTGAATTTGTTTTTTTTTTTTTTTTTTTTTTTTTTTTGTTTTTTTTTTTTTTTTTTTTTTTTTTTTTTTTTTTTTTGATAGAAATGAAAAGTGAGAAAAAATTTGACTTTATTAATATCAAAAATGAATCAAGTTTATTGAAGATCCTTTCTTTTACATGGAATTTCTAGTCCTTTTTACGGATCAAGACAATAATGAAATTTGAAATTAAACTTTCCAGCAAACTAAATTAAAATGAGATAATATCTGCAAACTACCAAAAGCTTATCTGCTATAAATAATATAAGTAGACAATTAAAATAGTAACTATAAATAATAAATAATACAATGTAAAGCAATATTTAAATTCTCGCAATAAGTTACACGATGCTGAAATTTAGATTTACATGAGAAAATATAATTCTGATATATTTGGATCTCTCAAAAGAATTTTAATATGCAGAGCAGCCGTGCCCAAGAATAATTAAAAGTCAAAATTTTGATACATATACTCTCATGATAAAATTTCAAATTTAAGAATCTACTGATATGTTAAGGTTTTGGTTGCAAAAGCAAACATTAAATAAATGTTCATGATTATGATCTTAGACATCTTGTGAAAAGAAAAAAGAAAAAATTTGCAATTTTATTTAGAACTCCTCAAAATTCATATGTGATGCCTGTCATATTTATTTATTTTTTAATATAAGCAACATATTTTATAGTTATTTTAATTAGTCTTGGTATTGAAAATATTAAACTTATATTAGTTTTAGATATTAAGATTTCAAACCATAGATTTGGTTTTCCGCTATATATATGCATTAATATCTAGAACTTGCTGACTTGGGATTTTTTTGTTGGATATTATGCATTTTGCTGTCAGTAGTTCTGTTGACTGAAGAAAAAAACTTTTGCAGCCTCATAGAATTTCCTTATTTTAATAACTCTTTTAGAGTATATTAAAAGTGATTCTTTCAATACGTATTCTTTTGTTTAGGTTTTGTTGACAGAACCTCCTTTAAATCCAAGTAAAAATAGAGAAAAAATGGTTGAGGTAAAGATTTTTGTTGTTACGTTATGTAAAGCTTTCACAAGTAATGACCATCACACATAAGTAGTTCTGATCAAACAGAACATATTTTTTGGTGAATTTTTTTAAAGCAAAATATTAACTGTACCATTTCATTCACCCAACCTAAATGTTAAAATGAGAATTTAAGCGTCAAATCATGCCCTGATTTTACGAGAATATTTGCAAATTTTCAAATAACTTAAATATAAATTATATCAAAGATATTTACCTATAGACTGATATTTAAGTTATGTGTTGGTTGTTTTAAACAGTAGTAATATGGCTGACATGGTATAATTTATGTTTTAGGTGATGTTTGAAAAATATGGATTTGATGGAGTTTTTATTGCAATCCAAGCTGTTCTTACATTATATGCACAAGGTAACAAAATTTTTGTGAAGTTTTTATTGAAGTCTGATAAGGTGTTTATCTCTTAAATTTACACAAAATTTATTTAGGAGGAAAAAATCTTGAGCATTGGTGATTCAAATCTAGGTATTGATAATGCATTTATAAAAATTTGCTTAGGATTAGTGGAAAATAGAAGTAAATCTTTGTTAAAAACAAGTTGATTACATATGACTTATATTTTATTGAGAAGCATTTAAAGTGCTTTTTTAAGATTAAAATAAAAGTATTTGTTTTAGATCAAATCACTTCATTCATATTTAAAACTTATCTTTAAACAAGGCAACAATGTTAGTTTAATTATTTGTCACCAGCCAAAAAATTTTTTATTGTGTATGAACTTTTTTTTTGGAATGAATACCATTAAAGTTGTTTTCAATTATTTTGTGAAATTCAGATATTGCGAATATCTCACTGTTAATAATTTTGGTGTGAGAGTAAACGTCCATCTTAGAAATTACTCTGGCCAAGGTTGCTATTGGTTTACAAAGAATTTCTAGAATTTGCATAATGGCAGACATATAAATTTAAAATAGTGAATGTTGTAGATTTTTTTTAAACCTTTTCTTCTTTTCAGTACTAAACCCAAATCTTTTTTTTTTTTTGGGCCAAAAATTTGAATAAGGCCTGTTTTTTACGTAGTCTTCTGGCAGGTATCAAAATGCTCTGAAATTGATTTTGATGATTAACAGCTTCTCTGGTGAAAATTAAATGGGACCATTTTTTCATAGAAAATATGTTTTTAGGTTTATTAACTGGTGTTGTAATCGATTCGGGAGATGGTGTTACACATATATGTCCTGTATACGAAGGCTTCGCATTACCTCATTTAACTCGCCGTCTTGATATTGCTGGGCGAGATATTACAAAATATCTTATAAAAGTAATTAAATTTTTTGTTGGTTAATTACATTTATCCAGTTCAGGGATAAAGTATTATTTTTTTTCCTGTAGCTCAACCATTTTTGAGTCAAAACTAAAAACTCTGTCTACCTTTTAATACTTAACGTTTACCTGTTATGATAAAATCTAATTGGCATACAGTAAACCTCTAATAAGCACTATTTCATTTAAGCGCTTAAAAGCAATTGCCTCTAACAAAAGTCTGATCCTGATAAGAAGACAATAGCAATAACAAATAGATAAAAGTTTATATGCGCTTTTGAAAAATTTTATGACTAATAGTTGATTTATTTAAATATTTTATTAGGCCAAATAAAATCAACACCTCCTTGTTCTTTACTCAAAAGCATTGTTCACTCTGCACCATTTATTTTGGTTTTTGGAAATAAATATCAAAAAATTTTATTGTTTGGAAGTATATTTTGTGTTATATTCGCTTTACTAAAACATAAAGTCTGACTTCGTGGTATTAAAAATACTTTTAAACTTGTTCTATAAATTTAATTAAGCAATGAATGATGCAGGGATAATGATGTTTCATTTTATAATGCAACTAGTAGACATTTTGATGATTTTATGGACAAAAAATTATGAAGTTGATGATTCTTTAAGTTTCATAAGCTTATGTGAAGACGTCTAATAATTTGTGTTAAGTTTTAAGGAAATAGGCATGAAAAATATTGGAAAGTTTGCAAATTTTGTAATAACTTTTATGTTGAGGTACCTGTGATTTCGGCTTATTAAGCATTAATTTAGTAAAAAATTTTGGACAGTCATGATAAACAGTTAAAAAAAAAACCAATCAACAATACTTTTCACAAAGATTTTCTAGTCTTATCTCTATTATTTTGTGCAAGACTCTTCTTTAGTAGCTTCTATAGTCACTAGAACGGTATTGTATACATAGATTCAGTGCCACGGTTGACTGATTTGTTATTGGACTAATTTTATGTAGTTTGCATTTGTTATTCCTTATGAAGACATATAAATGGTTAGTAGTAACTTATATTGGAAATGATAGTACAGGCTGATCCATCGTTAACAGTTAAATGGCGTTGCAGTTGTAATGTCAAGTTGCGATTGGAGGGTGACCCTGAATTTGCATTGGTTCGTTTCTATGAATTTCTGTACAAGTTATTCAAGCAAGGCAAAAGGACTTCTTTTAAACCCAATGTTTTATTATAATAATCACTAGTAAACCTGATTCAGGCTGTGAAACAATCTTTTCTCTATAGTTCATCACCTGACATCTTGGCAATTTGTAAAACAAATCTATATTCGCTCTTAAAAGTGTCAAGTGAAACCGCATTCGAGCCCTTGGTTTTCTCCGTTGTTTGCGGTTCCAACTGTTAATCACAACAATTGTTTTCTTCTTCAGCACAAAAGTTGTGTTGAGAACAGGCGTATTTTTAACAGAGTCCATAAGGACTCTGAAAGAGTCATTGATGAGGCTAAACGCTCTTACCAAAACCAGGTTCATGGATGTCTGGTCACTCAATCTATCGGATCTTGATACTTCTGGCGCATTTATAGGAGTTTTTCGAATAAGGGTAAGTCCTAGATCCTTCCACTCTTCATTAGTCCTGAGGTCGTTACCTCTAGAATTACCTGCTAGAATTAAGACTGAACTTTTTGCTAAGTTGTTCAGCAGTAACTCCACTCTCGATTATTACACAATGTAGCTTTCTCTGCAGTTATTAAAATCAAATTTAAAAAACAAACCTAAATTCATAATTATATAAAATTATTAAAACTTAAATTTATTCAACATAATTCTAAATTATGAATCAAGAAATTTATGGTATTACCTACATCGAATAATTGACAATTGGTCAACAAAAGCTCAATTGAAGTGTCAAAACTTCAAAAATCAAGGGAAAAAGCAAACACTGCAACAAAGAATAAGGAATACTTGAACGAATGAGGAAGGTGAAAAGGGAACAGAAAACTTTTCAACAGAAAAGTTTGTAAACGAGAAGGAGTTTATCTACTAGAAAATAGCCACGAATTTAAGAAATATTACATTGATAGAATGAATACAACAACGAGAATCCAAAATATCAATCATTGGATTATCAGATCTGATAAATCAGATCAAAAGTTTGAAAAATGAGTTAAAAAACAAAGATGAAATAATAAAACTTCTGAGAAAAGATATTGAAAAACTCGATGGACAAAACAAGAAAGTTGAGAATGAGAGATGATATACTCAAACAAAAAAAGAAAACCTGCAAGCAGCCAAATAAAATAGTTCACAAACGAAAGTGCCTACAAACAAATAACATTACTCGAAAAACTGCTGCCAACAAAAGAATAACTCATTTACTTTACCTAACCAAAAAATAACACCACAAAAGCAAACCTTCAATCCCCCCTACAAGAAAAAGATTTCCTTCTTCATAAAAACAAACACAGCAGCAATACATTGACACACCACATAATAATTCCTCGTCGTTTCAACAACAAAATAATTCAAACACAAATAATCTGACACCTGTAAAACATAGTTTAATGGAAAGAGCTATGGTACTGGGAAGTAGTTCATATGCTGGTGTAACGACAAAAGGGAAGAAGGTCCATATTTACGGTGACAATATTGTGAAAAGAATGCAATGGCGTGTTATGAACACAAACTTAAACTATGGTTATACGTATGTGAAATCTTTTCCAGGTCCTAATTCATTGCAGCTCTTACACTACGTAGAACCAACGTTACACACAGAGTCACCTGACAATGTTGTGATTCATGTTGGAACAAATGGCATCAGATCTCAGAAAAATTCTGCTGAATTATCAGACTTAAAGAAATTAAGAATCCATAATGACAATAAAACGATTATTGGGAGTTTAAATGTAAACTCTATTGCTTCAAAATTTGAACAACTGGTATTTTTTATACCCAAAAATATTGATATTTTAGTTATACTGGAAACAGAGTTGAATCATTCCCATACAGGCAATTTTTATTAGATGGGTTTTCAGATTGGCTCGATAGTTACACACGTTACACACAGAGTCACCTGACAATGTTGTGATTCATGTTGGAACAAATGGCATCAGATCTCAGAAAAATTCTGCTGAATTATCAGACTTAAAGAAATTAAGAATCCATAATGACAATAAAACGATTATTGGGAGTTTAAATGTAAACTCTATTGCTTCAAAATTTGAACAACTGGTATTTTTTATACCCAAAAATATTGATATTTTAGTTATACTGGAAACAGAGTTGAAT
This sequence comes from Euphysa ruthae, assembly GCA_035046665.1. Taxonomy (NCBI): domain Eukaryota; kingdom Metazoa; phylum Cnidaria; class Hydrozoa; order Anthoathecata; family Corymorphidae; genus Euphysa; species Euphysa ruthae. Next base: position 9,541 of record JAUZNK010047025.1, on the reverse strand, counting down.
CATTCCCATACAGGCAATTTTTATTAGATGGGTTTTCAGATTGGCTCGATAGAAATGATGAATAAAAAATGAGTGATGAATGATATTTTTAAAATTTTACGAACGGATTAGATATTTATAACAGTAGTTATGACAGTTTTCTATTGACAGGTGATTTCGATGCTGAAATTCCAGCAAAGGTATTTAAAGAATTTTTGTGTACCCATGAGGCAAAAAGTTTAGTATAAGAAAAAAACCTGTTTTAAAATTGACTAAATTCAAGTTGTATAATTTTCTTTGCGAGGCTAATAGTTTTCAAAATGCTTCAGTTTTTTCAACTGGATTTTCTGATCACCATAAAATGACAGTTACAGTCCTTAAAACTATTTTTCAGAAACCTAAGCCAAAAGAACTTGTCTACAGAAATTAATTTGATTGAGAAAAATTTAAAGAGGATTTGAATACAGGGTGGCCATCCACCCTGAAAAACCCCTGAAATAGAATTGATCTCTGAAAATACCCCTGAACACATCTGGAATGGGAAGGTACCCCTGAAAAAAATTCATATCTTATAGTTTTTAATCATATTTTAGTTTATCACAAAATATTGTAAAAGAAAGGTGCCCAAAGGAAAATGTTTATTAAACACAAGTCTTCTGAAAGAAGAAACCTGCATGCTTTGGTTATAACCTGGACAGACTACAGACTGTTTGTCATGGCAGATGCACGGTGTGTCAGAAAAGAATTCAGTGTGTCTTTGAGTTGCAAAGGTTCTGTGAAAAGCCATGAATCTAGTGAGTCACACAGCTTGAAGGTCAAAGAATGTGTTTCTTGAATTTGATTTCAAAATAGTTTGCTTAGATGAGTTTCTGGAATTATATGTTACCTCAAAGGTATACACAGAGTTTTAATTTGTTAGCAAGTTTATCTTCACCTTAAGCCATGGGCAATATGCTATTGAACATGGATTCAGTACAAACAATGAGACAATGGTCAAGAACTTAAAATAAATTTCCCTCACCTCTCTGTGCTCAGTGTATGATGAAATTGTTCAACATTGTTCAATAAAGTTATTTCTGTCAACAACTCACTACTCATTTCTTGTAGAGCTGCTTCATCTAATTATTTCAAGGATTTAGATGAAAAAGGGAATAACAATAAAAATGAAGCCAAAACCTTAAACCGCAAAAGTTGGTTTTGGAGGCTAATTCCTTCTAAAAGCTGTCCAAGAAGAAGAAGAAGTTAGTTGTTGAATATGGCACAGCAATAGAAAAAACAGAAGAGGGACTGTCTTCATTGAATAAAAGTCATAAGAAGTAATCAAACACGTGCTGATTTTGGTGTTTGTTTTCGTAAGTGTATGCAAAATATTTATGAATCATAATTAGAACAAGTTTTCAAACTACAATCTTCATCAAAATAAATTATTGGGAAAATTTGGTTTTGGAATAGAATCCTCCCTCCTCCCTTCCCTCTTAAATTTTTGACAGATATTTGAATTCCTGAATAAGTGCATGCTTACATATCATAGGAAATTATTTTGGTTATGGGACATTATTCAAAAGAATTTGATTTTGGTTTCTATTAATATTTTTTAGTTTGTGCTTGCAAGATCCTTTTTGAAACTTCTTTACTGTATTTCTTATTTTAAAAGATATGTTAACTTTTATGAACTTTATGCTACTCACGGTATGTACTTTTTAATAATTTATATATACCTTAATTATAGTGAGCTTTGTTCAAGCAATTTATTAATTCTTCTTCTCTGTTTGGATAGGCTTGTACATGTCCTGAATATGGTTCTCCGTATATTTTAGCATGGATAATCAGGTAAACTTCCTGGGCGCTGCACATAGTCCCCATTAGGGGGCTTACAGCTCCCCCTAAATCAACAGTTGATTTACTTGCTCCACACCAAACGGGCCTTCCGCTCCCTTTTGCCCTGAAAAATCTTGGAGAGTAACAGAATAAATGTGTTGGCTACCCTGGAATGTTAAATTTATTAAGTCAGAAGATCAAACATGGTTCTTTTGATAAAAATTTCTTGAAGTCTTAGAAAAGCACCAGATCAAATCAAGCAACTTATATGACAAAAGCTCTAAGGAAAGCAATAATGAAATGATCTGAAATTCCGACAAAATACCACAGGGCAAAATGTAATATTGATCAAAATATGTATAAAAAACAAAAGAACTTTGTGAGCAGAACAAAGAAATTTCTTTGGGGATTTTTATCTAAAAGATGTAACATAACAAGTAATTTTGAAAAACTGGGCAACCTTTTTTTTCAAATAAAGTTGTTAAAAAGCAATATTACATTGATACAAGGAGACGAGATATTTTCTCATGACAAACAAGTAGCAGAAAATCTAAATTATCTTTTTCAGACAGCAGTTGAAAAATTAGATATTCAAGAGAATCCTTTTTTAACGTTAGGTTTGCATATTGAAACCAATAATGATTTTATTGATAACAACATAATTAAGAAGTTTGAATAACATCCCAGTGTATTCAAAATCAGGGAACTAATTTCAGCTGATAGTGTTTTCTCATTTTCAGAAATTGAGTTAAGGGATTTAGAATATAAGCTAAAAGTTCTAAATATTAAAAAAAGCATTCAAAAATATTCCACCTAAAATCCTTAAAGATTCTATAAAAGAATGCTCTCCTTGTTTTGTGTAACTTTGTAAAATCATGTTTTCCTGATGAACTAAAGGTAGCAAACATAACTCCGGTTTTTAAAAAGGTTGACACAACTTGCGCAAAACACTATCGACCGGTGAACGTTCTGCCAATAGTATCAAAAAATTTTGAAAGAATTTTACAAAAACAGACATCTTTTTGTTTTGATAAACTTTATCACCTTATCTGTGTGAATATAGAGAGACATACAGTTGTGTAAAATTTCTTCATACACCCCTTCCTATTAAAGATTTTGAAAATTATGAGTTATAGCTTCCAAGTTATGAATAAAGTTATGTCAATTTCTACTAAAGTGATTTTCTTCTAAACGTATAATTACAGGATATAAAGATTAAAATATTTTCTACAAAAATTTATTCTAATTTCATCACAAGTATCAAGGTTATACCTAAAGAAAGCAAAAAATGTTTTTTTTTTTTTTTTAATTTTCGTTTTTAGGATTTTACGTGTTTTAGTAGCAAAATCTTATGCTTTTTTGTGCTGTAAAATTTGCAGTAAATCTTCATAAAAGTTTCTCATTTATTATTTTGTTCTTCATATCGTGTGTGTACATTTATTTCTATAAATTAAATTTACTAAGCTATATCTGTTCTGTAAGTTAACGATTTAATTTTATTCATATTTTCAAAAATTTTGTACGAGTCTTTTGTTGTGTTGAAAATATAAATTTATGTTTTTGTGACTTTTGAATGTTTTAGGGTATAAAAGTATAAGATGCTCATAACTTTTTTAATAATAGCAAAAATAACTTTTAAAAAAAGAAAGTAAGAAGCATGGCTAAAAATGAAAGAAAATAATGCTTTAGTGGCAATTGACATACATCTGAAATAATAGCAAATAGTTTAGATCGATTACTTGCATTAGTTAAAGGATAGTCACAATGAGTCTGTTTCTGCATTTGATGACCTTAATAGTGATCATTTTTTATTGGTCGACTTAACAATTTTTAAATAGTCTCTTGAGATATACTCTTTTAAAATTTTTTTAAAAATAGGTTTTGCTAGCAAGTTATTTAATTTACACTGGAATTTTATATTATTTTTTTGAAATGTTCAAAATGGGATGAAAAAACAAAGCAGAAATATGCTAAAAGCCAACAAGATTGTGGTTGCTTTTCCTGAAATCGGACATGGCTTTTACGCAGGTACAAGATACACACAATGCATGAACATGAGTTCCATTTCTGAATGTGAACATTTAGTCTGCTAATGGTGTTGTTAGCACAATTTTCGATAAAACCCTATATATGTTTTTTAAAGCTTGGAAAGCAATTTTTTTCTTTAAACTGAAATAATAGGAAATCCCAGAATAGGACTATTGGAAAACAAGCCACAATAAGTCAAACAAGCCACAATAAGTCAAACAAAATTTCAAATTCTGGTGCTATGAAAGTTACAGGTGTTGTTCAGATTTTCCCTCATTCAGTTCATAAAAATAATCTTAGCTATAATCACTATTCAAGAGATGGAAAAATCTTTTAAAGCTGCTATTGATGCTAAGCTCTAAGATTATAATTTAAAATATTTTCTTCTTTTTTTTTTTTTTTTTTTATTTCTTTTTTTCTTTTTTTTTTTGTCAATTTGTCGAGTATTTTTACATTTTTGAGAAGACTGAATAGATGATATCTCAGGAACCGTTTACTGAATATGCTTGGAATTTTCATCATTTTTCCCTTAGCAGCTCTCTTAACTAAAGGATTTTAACAAAATATAAATGAATAAATGAATGTAATAATAAAAATATATGAATAATTTTTTTTCTCAAAAAAACTTTTTATTTATTTTAATTTTGAATATTTTTAAAATTCTAATTCACATTATCAGTATCATTTCGAAGAGTTTTTTTGATGTTTTTATGCATGAGTTATGCGTTAATGATGTGAATAATAATGGATTTCAAAAAATCATTGATGATAACTATTCTCTAGTATAATGTAAAAACCTTTCAAGATGAAAAATGTCAATAAGAAATAAGCGGATCGAAAAAATTTTCTTTCTCAGGTACCACCTCAACCAAATATTCTTATGCATTTTTTACCAAGACTTTTCTTTGACTTAACTGTAATTAAATAAAACGTGCAATTTAGGATTTATTTTGTAGTTAAATATGTCTTTATGACAGAGACGCATATGTTTCCATTATTTACAGCTTTAGCTCCCTTAACCAAGGTATATTTTACTGTAAGATTTCTAACCCCCATGATTTTTCCCTGCAATTATTTTTGAATACATGTTTTTAAAACATAAAACTAACAATTCTTTTCCTTCATGGATTCCCAGAAAAAACTTGCCTTTAAAGATATAACTATGTTTTTGTGAAAAAAACATATAGACCACTATTTAAATTACCCTTATTGTATTACCAGGAATTGCAGTATCCCCTTGTCACTAGGCAGAGAAACCCTCAAATACAAGCAAAACCATCTTGCCAATCTCTTAATTCAAATCTTTCATTCTCCATAAAAATTTTATATATCATGGATCCATACATTTTACTTTTCATTTATAGTTACTGTTGTTACGAGGATACGCATTCAATCATTCAGCCGACTTTGAAACTGTACGTATGATGAAAGAAAAACTATGCTACGTCGGGTAATATTTTGATTTTGCTTGGTTTAAGCGGTTTTTCTGAATCCTATTATGTTCTTCCGTTTTCTTTGAGTATGTGTTAGCTTTTATGAGCCTAATTTGCAATCAATTGCAAAATAAAACCCTCAAGATTTAGGACCATGTATTTTTTTGTATATGTGTGAAAGTCATTAATCATTATAACTTGCTATCTAGTAAAGAGTTTCTGTTGCTTGAAGAACCAATCAGCTTTGGTTTTCAGAACCTTTAATCTAAGATGACAGTAAAATCATCAAGCCCAAATAATAGCAAGAATGTTTATCTGATAAAACTTTGATAGCTTCGCTATAATTTTGTGGAGGTCAATTTCGAAAAAAAACAAATTTTTTTTGGGCCAATAATTTAACCAAGGTGACCCTAAAATGGCAGTCGGGTATACTTTTATATAAAATTTAGATCAATCAAATATTTATGAAATTCTTTATCTGTTTGATAATTCCCTGAAATTGGTAATAAAAATTTGTGGAAATTCCTATATTTACTTCTTTGTTTCATATATTTGCTTCATTTTATATTATTCATATTAATTCTGATGTATTCTTCAAATTAACTGGTTGACAAAAATGTATATATTTCTAATGAGTATTTCTAAAATTATCCATTAAGCCAAGTATTTTACTGACAATAGTTGATCATGCACGTTTTTAGAATATTATGGTATCAAATTAAAGAAAACTATGACAAAATATCATAAAAAACGTAATGATTTTTATTCTAGATTAAAACCTTTAAATTGAAAGAAGTAGGGAACTCTTCATTAACAGTATCGCAAAATAAAATGTAATGAAGTACAACTAATTAATTTTCTATTTTAAAAAGTCGGTTGGTTTTCCTTTTCATGACTTGAAATAATTCTATTTCTGTTACTAATTTAGTTGCAGGTGGGTCTAGTTACAAGAATGGCTTTATAGTTTTTAATAAGGCCGTTAAAAAGTAGCAGTATGATATTTTTTTAATGCTTTTTTTTTTTTTTTTTTTTTTTTTTTTTTTTTTGTTTTTTTTTTTTTTTTTTTTTTTTTTTTTTCAGTTTGGGAGACCTTGTGCTTTTTATTGCTAATTTTTATTTTCCCACCCTTAGCATTATTTTAGGAAGATTGAATCAAGGTGCTAACATAGGAAGCATCAGGAATTTTATTAAGAAAACTTTTGAGAGACATTTTAATTCATTCGATTGTTTTCATTATCTTCTAAGTCAAAGTTTCTGAATTGGTTGGTATTGAGCTGGCTCAGTTTATTTATTTTATTTACACGCCTACCCTCGATTTAGTACATACATGAGATAAGGGCAGGAGGGCTATTAAACTACTTTTTCAAATGTCTATTAGTATGGTTTTTGACTTGCAAGTAGCAGAAAATATTTGTGGCAAACACCTAATCCTAGTGGTTTTACTTAGGTTATATTTTTTTTATTAGTTCAGTGAATTTTTTTATAATGATTTTTAATTTTTTTTTTTTTTTAATATTTGTAAATAATCTGATTTGTTTTCTTTTTTTTTTTTTATTTCAGTGCCTCAACCCTTTACTAGTCATGCATTTTAAGCTAATAGGATTTTATCTTTTTAAACTTTTCTATACATTTTAATTTTGCTGTTTCCTTTCGATTTTTTTTAATATTGCGGGAATCTTGCTAGAAAAAAGTTCATGTCTATGATATTTGATTTTTTTACCCTCCATCCATGACAATTTTGTTAAAATCTCTGTGGAAATGCTTTAATGTTCACATGGCCTGGAGTTAGTGAGAATTCAACCAAAAATTTGTTGTTAGAATCAAATGAGGATTAAATGTATAAACGATGTTGGGTGACTTAAAGTATATATATATTTTCCTTTAATTGTTAAAGTACAAATATATCAATGACCTTTCACTGAAGATGGCCTTTGAAATTTAGTTAAAGTTACTTTGTTTGACTTACTTTATTTGTACTTAATTTGTTTTAATATTTTATTTTATTCTTAGTTGAACCCCTTTTCAATTGACCGACTTCACTTTGTTCAAGTGGTCATTTTTCTCTAAATTGGTTATCCTTAAAGATAGTCATGTGAAGTCATTAATTCCCAGAATCTGAATTCTTTAAATGTGTTTAGGAAATTAAAATTATTCTTTGTTCATTCAAAATATTTCAATATTTCCTTTCTTTTGCCTGTTTCAGATTGCATATACAAAAATTGTTGGAATTTACCCAAATAGTTTTGCAAGGATGAAAAAAATCTATGCTCAAACCTCATGAAATTTATTTCAGAGTGTTATTTGCCAATACTTATACTGCTATTAGCTGCTCATTATTGTTGTTTTCTCATTTTGTATAAGTTTAAGGTTTATTTTAAGGTTTTATTTTAAAAGTAGTGATTTTTGTTGTTGATAAAAAATGTAAATTTCGTACCTGAAAACTTCTTTTTTGGAATTTTTCTGAAATCTGTTTATTAATTTTTGCAAAAAATTTTTTTTTTTGTCTCGCTTTCTCATTTTTTTATTAATACTATTTGAACAGTAGATAATAATTCAATTGAGACAATAAGATATGATATCTTTATTGTTAGTTATCAAATCAAAAGAAAAATTCCATTTGAATGTAAACATCAAGTTCTTTTAATATTTAATTTCGTATTTTTTCAAAAGCGAGTGCTTCATAAACTTTAAAGTAAATTTATTTTATATTTAAATACATTTTTGATTAAAACATGTTTTTTATTTAACTATATGTATATGATATACCATAAAATAATTTTTTTTCAATCTAGCCCAATAGATCAAAACCAAATCAAAAGTAATTTAAATGCTGTCGAAAGAAAATTTATTTCTATTTAGCTGCAGCTTTATTGTATATTAATCACTGGTAGCGTAAGAAAATTTGTTGTTTGTTGAATTCTGTTGCAGTTTTCTTCTATTATCAATTACCACCAAGACGATTTTTGTTGCTTTTTTTTTTTATTTCTTTCGAAAATACACGTTTAAATTAGCTGGTCCCAATAGCTTCCTGGTATAATTTTAATATTAAATTATCTTTAATATAATTAAAAAGTACCTTAAATGAATATCTTAAATGTTATTTAGCCCAGTTTCCAGGTTCAGATACTGTGTGACAATTAAAAATGTTTCCTATAAAATTTGCTACTATTATTGCTGACAGGTGATAGTCAATATTCGTGAGTCCATTATTCATTAAAATTTTTATTTGCTTAGATATGATATCCACCAAGAACAGAAACTGGCACTCGAAACAACTTATTTAATGGAACAATATACAGTAAGAAATGTCACTATGAATCCTTAAGCCAAGTGAAAATTAATATTGGTTTATTTGTTTATAATCAGCTTCTACAATAGATTGGCTACCAGTTCTAGAACTCTTAGAGATCTTCTAGAATTCTTTTTTGTGTATTTTAATTATTTTCTGAAGTTTGCTAGATTAAGGTAATATCCAGGAAAACAGATACTTGAAAATGATTTTGTCATGTAAACTCCTGAATTTCAACAACTTTTTCTTGAATAATCAGTTTTCTTAATTATAATTCGGTTATTTTCATTAAAATTAGCTATGAGTTTACGCAAGTAGTATGTTTGTTCGTTCGTGATGCCTTTTCTCAATAACCGTCCTTTAGTTTCTTTTTCTGATTTTTTAGGTGGGCCTAAATATGGTAATTTTTTTGACAGAAAATTATGTTTTTGAAATTTTTTCTAAAACTGCTGGTTATATTTTGTTGAAATTTGGCATGAAGCCAAAGAACCATAAAGGATTTTTTTACCCTTATTGTCTTTTTTCAAAAGCTATTTCTTTTTTTTCTTTTTTAATATTGCATAAATTTTATGGACAATCGCTTCCAGCAATAATACTGAAAGTAAAATTAATGACTATTCGTGATTCAGATATAAAAATAGAAGCTTTCAAAATTTTACATAAATATAGAATTAGTTGTGGTGTTGTTTGTTATATTTAAGGTGATTTAATGGTTTGACACCTAAAAGTGAAACAGATATATTTCTTTGATGTTCTACTTCCTCTTACAAAGCCATTTGCTGTTGGCATAGTCTGTAGACCTAATGATAGCCACATTTTTAATATTTTGACTGATACTCTAAATAGTACAGTTGACAATGACTTAGACCTTCATTTTGGGTAATCTTAATATAAATCTACTTAATGGGCATAATTTTTACATCATTAGCAAAGGAATAACACCATCTTCATCATCTTCATCTAACCTGCTTCTAAATAAGTACAGAGAATTCTT
>JAUZNK010047014.1:0-16409 GCA_035046665.1 Euphysa ruthae | reverse complement strand
TTTGCGGAATCCTGATTGATATTTATATAAAATATTTTGTTGTGTAAGGAAAGTGTTTGTCTGATCATGGACTACTTGATTCAAAGACAATAGGTACATTAAAATTTCTGCTGCATCAAATGCTGAAACACCAAAAAACGTAAAACCAAAAAGTTCAGCGTCTTGAAAAAAGTTACTTCAATGAAAAGGAAAACCGTGACACTAATGTTGAGCATTTTCATTTGATTATGAACTTTTCCTTGCTTTCAGAAGCAATAAGTATTTTAAAGTGTCCTCATCACACGTGTTGTGTGGGAGAGGTAGGTGTGTTGTAGTGTTACTCGGCTAAGTTGGGACTTTATGAATAACTAAATATGTGTGATAATCAAATTTGTGAATGGAAATACACATATTTTTCATCACCAACATGAAAAACTAACTCAAAACGATGATGAAACATTCATTAAAAGATGGAAAAACCCATTTGATATAAAAACACAGGGTCAATGGAATCGAGAGCGGCATACTTATTCGCTCAATACAAGAAAACAACTTTTGATATACCACATTTATTGGTGATAGTGAGAGATGTTCCTACAATACTGTTTTCATATCACTGCTAAACGGTACGGTGACAACGCTTCTAATAAAAAAGGAGAGTGTATCGGTCGTGTTGAAGCAGGTAAGTACGTGACTGCGAAATCTAAAAAACAACACAAAGGACTTTTAAATGATGGTAAAAAGCTAGGAGAAAAATTCACAGAAAAGTGATACGCACACTGCAAAATTGTTATGGCATTGCAATACGTTAAAATGTTGATAACTTGTTTGAGGTGAAAAAAATCGGTCGTTGCTGTTCTCTTCCACGTAGGCAGGATTCCTGTTGTGGGTACAAGGCTGGCAAATTAACTGAAAAATCATCTTACAAAGAAAATATAATGATACCAGCAGCTATTTTTAATTTACTCGTTCCAATGTTCAAAGAAATAGGCGCCGACAGCCTTCCAGAAAAGTGTCTTCATGGTAAGACACAGAACCCAAATGATTCTTGAATTAATTTGAAAGCGTTGCCCCAAAGATATATTTGTTTTTGTTGCTTTTATGTCTTCAGCAGTCCTCTGCTTTATCGAAGTAGGACGCATTTTTATTAAAGGAGAAGAATCCTCAAAATTGAAAAATAATATTTTGACTCTGTTTTATGCAAAATTTTGTGAAGATTTTGAACTCAAAAACAGTTTGTTATAACTGAGTTTTTGTACAATGTACCAAAAATCGATTTTTACCAAGAATTTTGATAAAACCTCTGAAAAGCAAAACGGTATATCTTTTCTTTTTATGCCCTATCGGTTGAGCTGATTTTATGGCGATACAAAACTTATTTATCCCACCTATATATGTATAAGCTGAAAACACACAAACAGTTTTTCAAGGGATAGCCTCTTGTTAGTGTTCTCCTTGCATTTAATCTGTTAAGTCTTTATTACAGATAGAATCAAAGAACCAACTATACGTTATAAAAAAAAAAGAGGATTTAATAGAATTAGAAAGCAGAAAAGTATTGTAAATAGTAATGTTAGCAACCAAACAGAAGAGATTGTAAATAATAATAATTTTTAAACACTACCACAATCATCTGCCATGTCTATAAACAAAGAATCTATTTCTCATAGAATAGTTCAAGATCACCCATAACTCATGGCAATATTACTGGCTACAGAATTATTGATGCTGATTGGAGCTTTTATGTCCAGAATGCAAATATCCAGCAGTGACATTTTCTGGCGACAAATCCTTACGTAAAGGTATGGCGTCACACCTGTTGGTAATTATGGTTAGAATTTAGATTTTAAAACATCTAAAACAGCTGACAAATCTTTTGATGTAAATAATAGATTTGTGTACACTATGAGAACACTCGGCCAAGGTCACGCTGGATTTGAAAAAATTACGACGCTCATGAATATGCCGAAGCATATTGACGAGGAACAATTATGAAAAAATTGTAACCAAATTATCTCAAGCTGCAAAGCTTGTAGCATATGAAACTATAGCAGATGTTGTAGAAGAAATTCGGGTTGATGCTATTAGTTTTGTTTATGTTGGCGTTTCTGTTGATGGAAGCTGGCAGAAACGTGGTTTTTCTAGTAATAACCACTGCTTTGTCAATCAAAACCGGAAAAGTTATCGATATCAAACCGATGAGTAGAATATGCAAAGGCTGTAAATTTGCGGAAGGCAGAAATTTAAACGAACCGGAGTTTTAAGCATGGAAAAACTCTCATATCTGTAAGTATAACTATACCGATTCCGTATGGAAACGATAGGCGCAGAGCGTATATTTAACCGTTCAATAACAAAGTTCAATTTATGATAAACTCAATGATGTGATGGGGACAGCAAAAGTTACCAGCAAGTGAAAAAATTTTACCAAGATATAAAAGTTTTTAAATTAGACTGTATTGGTTATCTCCAAAAACGAATTATTTTGCGATGTCGTAACATCTTTAAAAACAAACAACTTGCACTACCCTCACCGCTCCACTGAAGGAGTAGCTGGTGAAAACACAACAGAGGCAAAGCAAATGGTACCAATGAATACGGACCAGGTTCCGGTCTTCCCTTAGATGTTATAATGGAACTTCAGCCTATTTATTTGGAATTAACTTCAGATAATTACCTTAACCGATTGTTGCATGTAAAACCTAGAACCAAAATGAAAATTTTACGGTATTGGAACGCATACCAAAAACTAAATCTATCTCGCTGAAACAGCTGGAGTTTGATTTTTATGATGCGGTTGGTGTATTTAACATTGGGAGAAAGGCCAGTATTCTCCTTTTTTGAAAAATTAAACATGATACCGGGAAATTTTTGTGTGCAAAGATACCGAGGTTTGAAAAAAAAAAAAAAAAACGCTTATGCATGTCAGCATATAAAAGTTATACAAAAAAAAAAAACCGTAGAAAAATTTTTCGGGGGAAAAAATATAAAAAGGGTGACAAACATGAACAGAAAGAAGGAAATTTATATGAATCAAGAGCATGATAAAAAATGTGTATGTAATTGGGCATAACTTTATACCGTTGTTCGATTATAATGTTTAAGTAATTTTTTAATTTAAGTAATTTTTTATTTTTTTGCTTTTAATTTTAACCTTTTTACGTTTTTTCTCAGTTTGCAAATTTCTGGTCTACCGTGTAAGATAAATCAAGAATCACCTATCCGATTTATACCAAATTTTCTGGAGTTTTTCTTTACATTGGAAATTACAAAGTGACCGATAGAATTCTTTTCAAATTGTTTATTTTTTTGAGATATAAAAACATGAAAGTTAAAAAAAAATTGTAAATATTATAGTTTGAATAACCAGAATCATAAAATTTCACCCGGTGTAAGTTGTCTAATTTTATTCTTTCCTAGTTACCGATAACCGAAAAGAAAATTTTGTTGGTTTGATCTTCCTAATTTCCAGCATATAAATTCATGGTTGGGATAACTTTAGTTGAAAATGTGTATTTCTCAAAAAAACCTTTGAAGGTTTAATCAGCCAACCCCTTAATCAGTTGGAGATATTCAACATATCAATCAGCGTATATTTCAAACTAAACTGTGTAGAACGGATTGGTGCACGGGTAGTGTTCCACACTGGTAAAATTAAGAAAAAAAGTATTAAGATCAATTATAAATAAAAATAAAAGGTTTTATAGATAAAAATAAAGAAGGAGAGGGCTTTGTAAATGGCAGTGGAGAGTTTTACATATTTATTATATATATTATTTTGTTTTCCTGAAAACAGCATACCGGATCGTCTGACAAAGTTTTAGGTATTATTTTTGTCTAGGTTTTAATGACTTTTTCAATCCATCGACTGAACTTTAGTATACTAAGCTCTGATTTTCTCCCCCACTGAGTTTATGAGAAACTAGAGCTTAGATTCACTGTTTCTTCTAAAATATGCATAAGTTTTATATTAAGCGCAAAATTTATCCAAAAGCGTTTAAATTTAATGTTAAAGGTTCTCCCTTAATTAAATGTAAAATTCACTTATATAGATAAAATTAAGTAGTGTATTACTGAGGTAAATTTACAGCTGTATCTACAGTGAGTCGAAGAGAGAGAGAATATCCTGGCTGGCTACACCTAGTTATATTAAAATAAGAATTTCTTGCATTAAAGTAATTGAGGTAAAACAAATATACAATGTGTTATAGATAGAAAATCTTGAAAGCTCCAGGCCATTTTCATATTAGTATGGAAATTCCAGGACAAAAGCTAAATTCCAGGACTGTGGTCAACATGGTGATGCTCTTAGAGCAAATAAGAGAAAAAAAGAAGAACCCGAAATAAGCTTACCAAAAATATAAACAAAGCAATAACAAAATCGAACAAAGCAAAACAACCTTTCAATCCAGGTTAGATCAAAGCAAGGTGATAACTTTATCTTCAAACTGGTGATATTTTCAAAGATTCTTTTTTGAAATATTAATCGATTGATTTTTCCAAGTGCATCAGATATTTATAACAATGTAGAAAAAAAAAAAAAATGCCCAGCTTTAGTGACTCAAAAAAACTGAAAAGCATGCATTGCACGTACATTTTAAGAGATTAATAGATTGATTTATTCTGGTCTAAAATATTTTACAAAAATGTTATGTATATATACCGTGTAAATACATATAAATATAAAACTCCGATTATTGACTGGCTGCTACCGCACACCAAATTAAAATTCAAAGTTTAAAATTGTTACAGTAAAACCTAGATTGAAAATTTTATTTTATTGTTAAGCATACACTAACTAAAACTCAAGTATATAGATTTACACTGCTTGTCAAGCACACATAAATTTTTTTTTTCGTAAATTAGGGTGTTAAAATGACAACAACAAGTTGTAGGCAAATATTTTCGGAATTTTCCAATAGATCGATTAGTAAATGATGTACGTAATATTAAAAATAAAAATATCTATCAGCGTCACGCTTGTGGCGGTGTCCACACTTGCAATAGTTTTTCTTTTACAGCATCTAGATATTCGTCGGTCAACAAGTAATGATCTCGTTTCACACTGAAAAGCAAATGTAAGATCGGTTAAATCTTGAACGGACTTATATAAAGTACGCAATGAATATATTCACCAGTATATTTATTTGAAGATCATTTAAGTTTTTATCTAAAATAGTTTCCAACATAATGAAGATGAAGCATAACGGCATCAAAATAAGAGTCAAAATGCTATTTGTAAAAAATGCAAATATTGCATAGAAACAAAAATAACAAGCATTTCTGAAAAATCCAGATGTCACTGGTTCACCAACATTTTGCATTATAATAGGAACTATTATGTCTGAAAAAACTAGTGAACAATCTTACATAAAACTTCAAAAATGTCAATCCTGAAACGAGTTTTCCCGAAAAATCTGGCTCTGACACTGCTCATAATTTCTGGTCCCCTATTATCATGAAAAATTTTAGAAAAAACTAATACACGGTGATTTCCATGAAAATTTAAAAAATATGAATTTCACACCACATTTGGGCCTATTACCTTAAAAGAGAATTTTCCAGAAAAATCCAGCTCTGTCAAAACTCATCATTTAGAGTTCCCTATGATCGTGCAAAATTTCAATAAAAATTTAAATTAAAACAAATATAAATAATAAATGTTCCTTTATTCTGCTTGTAAATTTAATAATTTATTTAATTTGGAAAATGTGATGTTTTAAAGAACAATGACTATATTTACAGATATTACAAGAAATTTGTCGTTTTTTTTAAAATAAAAAGCAACAGTGAGTCACACAAACAGCTTACAGTAAATACTTGTCTATACTTTAACGTTATCAGTCTATTTAAAATTTTTTTCAAATCACCATATTAATTATAGATACATATGATTGATGTGACGTTAACCCTTGTGGTGCGGGAAATTTTCTTAGAGTGCAGCCATTTAAGACATGCCATTTTTAAGTAAAAAAACAAGAAATATTGACCATGTTTGTGGTGATATCTTTTGATCTACCTAAGCAAAATTTATCAAATTAGGCTCATTAAAAAGCTAAAAAGTTACACAATACTGAATCCAACTAAAATAACAAAACCGTTATCCCGTGTTAACACGGGGTCTGCACCACAAGGCTTAAGAACAGTTATAATATAGAATGCAACATTCAAATGTTATTTTGAAAAATAAGTTGCTTAGCAACCGAGCAAATTTCATAAAAATTTTGGCATATAGGTAACACAGATTTTATTGCAATACTTTTTATACTTAAGGTAACAAGAGATTTTTATTCACATAAACAAATAATTAAAAATATAATTTAAAACTATTTGGGCTTAATACCCTGACACTAGAATTTCCCTGAAAAACCCGGCTCTGTCACTACTCATATCATCATGCAAAATTTTAGAAAATAATGAACGGTTACTGAGAAAAAAATTTGCTACGAACGGACTCACAGAAGTGAATTTACAGGACACCATTTGGCAAACCTGGGGTACAAAAATCATGTTATAGCATCAGAGTTTCAAGAAAAACATGAAAGTTGCGCAAAATGCATAATAAATAGGAATGACTTACTTTTTGATACCATATATACAACCAGCCAAATCTTTAGTCATGTGCCCTTCTTCTACAGTTTCCACACATGCTTTCTCTAAAGCTTTGCTGAATCTAAACATTGCATTACACACATTAATATACGACAACGGCAATATATTTTGTTTCATAAAATTCTACGTGCTCTCATCAAAACTGTGATTGATGGCTTTCAATAAAGTAAAATTGTTACGATGAAATAAAAAATTGCAAACTGAAAATCCTTCTTTGTATATTTTTCAGAGTTAAACATTAAAAATCTGATAGCATATATTATAAATATTGAAACATTGACCACAGACTCAAAATAAATTTTAAACTTCCACTGATGTGAACCAAAACAGTTACAAACGATTTAGAAATGTGTACAAATAAATCAAATTTTTAAAAATAAATCTTTTATTTTCAGGCAATAATAAAGTATCAGTAAAATATATTTAACTTGATGGGGTGAAAACAGTAAGGATTTTATTACTGAACTAGCTTTTTGGATGGAACACTTCAAATTCACACTTTCAGGTTAAAACAGCTAACTTCAACACTCAATTAACCGTGTCACTAATAGCTATGATTTTACTATGAATGTAAAAACCCACAAAATAAAAAACTAAAGAACATTATTTGCTACAATAAAATAACTTGACAAAGAGAATCAGATTTGCATTATGATGACTCCTATCATCCTCAAACTGCATTCAAAATTTTAGAAAATTAACGCAAAAATAACTACATCCCGTCACAGTACGAAAAAATGTTTTAGACAGGTTTACCAACTATATTATTGCTTAGAACAAAACTATCCGTACTGCAAGCAAGCATTTTATTTAATTTCAAAAAAGGAAATTGTGTTCAAAAACTACCCAAGACACTGGGTGAAAAAATCATGCAAAAAAATAAAAGAATCTTTAGAACCAAACTTCGATAGTATCCGAAAAAGTTTCATTTACCGTTATCTTGGGCCATTTTTATCCAAATTATTTAGATGTATATATCTGCGTAATTTTATGTAAGAAATCGGAAAAACCTTTAAAGATTTCATAGTGAAAATTAACTTATAGTCCTTTTCTTCCTTTCAAAAAGCTTTTTAGGTCCTAAAATTTAACTCTTTTTTGACCTTGGATTTACTTAAAAAAAAAACTAACACTGCGAGATCTCCATTTCCATCTAATTTGGCACGATGTGCCAAACCTTGCGTCCAAGCATAAATACTTGCAATGGGGTTTGTACTAGTTGGGTTTCCTTTCTGATGTTCACGATAATGCCGAGTAACTGTTCCGTGAGCGGCTTCAGCTTCAATTGTTTTACCATCTGGTGCAACCAATACACTTGTCATCAAACCCAATGACCCAAAGCCTAAAAAAAAAAAAACAAAAAAAAAAAACATCATTTATCAGAAAAACAAACCATAACTTTTACATTTTCATTAATTAATTTATTTTACATTGGTGTCTATATAGTCATAAATAAATAACTATAATCTAAAACACTAATCCAAACCATAAAATATTTTTGGTTTTTATAAAAATAAAGTATAAGAGTATAAACCCATCTATAAATCAACGACAAATGCTGCAGGAACGCACTGAACAGTCCCGTTTAGAAAACGATTTTTTAAAACAAGACAACGATTCACAGTTTTATAGTATTTGGAATACTGTTCCAAAAAGAACAGGCTTTAAACAACAGAGAGTTAGTTTCGCACGTGGATGATCTCACTGGGGGGAGTTGCATACCTTTCTCAAAGAGTAAGGTAGATCATTTGTTTCAGATTTTTCCCACATTAAATCTGGATTCAATCTATTAACAGACTTGCACGTTTCAATCATTAGAAAACGCAGATGTTTTTTATGAATATTGAAAGAATGTTCAAGGGTAAGTAGTTCATCAAAGCTTAATGTAAAGTTTTGATGGACTGTTCTAAATGTATATTTTTGTACCCTGTGGATCACATAGTAGTCAATTTTCTTACAAAACATCCAGATTAAAGGACAATAAAAAAAATAACTTAGAACATAATTATGTAAAAGATTACGAGTTTGTATAACACTCAAAAGCTTATGAGTACTAATCAAGCAGCTGAGCTTGTTGGCTTGTACACAAAACTTTAAATTATGTGATGAAAAATTTAGTTTAGTTTACTTGTTTTTGTATCTGCATTTAATATGTAAAAATGAAACAATAATGAAGAAAAAATATAGAAATATTCATCCATAGTCCAATGCCTAAGCTTTAATCTTCTAATCAAGAAATTTTCTATAAAATTAGAAATTAAAAAGTAAAGATTGACTGGACCTTCAAAATTTTTGGAAACAAGAAAGCTGAAATGCTCAATATACCACAAACATCACTTACTAATGCAAAATACCAGTTAAATGGTAAAAGTCAAAAAGCAGTTTTGAGGCTTTCTTTGGGAATACTTGCCCTACCCTAAAACTGTGCAAGGTGGCTGAAATTCCCAATATCATAAAAATAATATTTCAAGGTAAAACCCAAAATTTTAACATAACTAGTAGGCCAATTCTATATCAGGTCATCCAGAGCTTGACAAACATACCTCTCATATTTTTATATTTATTTTTATACATATTTTATCAGCATCCATAAAGAAATGAAATTCCTGAAAACTTGAGCTTCTTAGCCCAATCAGTTTGCAAGTTATGTAACTTTCAAACAACTTTCAAAAATTCAGGTCTAAAATTTCACCCAGGTAAAAAAAAAAGCATCCTTTATTTGAGAAATTCATTTTTCAAAATCATATTTGTTTTTATTTTTCAATTGCTAAAAAACATGTGGCAATGCAAATTAAAAAAAAAAATTTTTTCAGGAGAATTTACATACCTTCCTCTAGTCCAAATTTCGAGGTTGGCACTCTTTTACATTAATCACAGCGAAGAAACAAAAACAGGATATATTATACTAACTGGTTTATAAAATAAGGTAGAAATATGAGTTTAATATTGATATAAAAAGGTTAAAGTAAAAAACACAAATTAGCTTCACTTGTTTATATCTAAATATTATACAATA
This sequence comes from Euphysa ruthae, assembly GCA_035046665.1. NCBI lineage: Eukaryota > Metazoa > Cnidaria > Hydrozoa > Anthoathecata > Corymorphidae > Euphysa > Euphysa ruthae. Next base: position 6,805 of record JAUZNK010047014.1, on the reverse strand, counting down.
CAACCATCAATCATTTAACACTTATTCATCAAAAATAAATTCACTTTTTCAAATTTGACAACTCAGATAATGTCTTTTTATAGTCATTATCATTAATTTTATATGTTCGCCCATTCGATGTTGTTGGTGATGCTATCACACACAGAATTTTTTTCACGGGGACATACCATGGAAAAGTTTACGTGGTCAATGTGGGTGCATAAAATCTACTTTAGCATCCCCTTCCTCCATATCTATTTCAGCAACCACACATCTTTGTAATATATTACTACTGGATTTAGTGTGCAATAATCCTTGCTCCAGTGAAAACTTTGTATTTCATCATGCATCAAGAATTGGTATTTTTCCGAGAAATAACCAAAAATAATTGCCAAGCATTTCTTTTTTTAGACTTGATGAATTTAACTTGACATTTAGCTAAATATGAACGTTTAGTCAGTTTATCAATTGCCTCGATGATAAGGTCTTTGTATTCTTTGCATGTAGTAGTCAGTGTTGCTGATGTTGCATGGTCTGCTGTTGTCCATTGACGATAATGAAACTCAGTGTCTAAATCTAAATTGCTGAATTGCTTGTCTAAAAATTCTCTAAAACCTTTATTGCCGGGACAAGCTTGACATTGATAAATCATGCATTCCTTGTTTGATAAATCACAAAAGACTTACTAAGTGAATAGCGCATTTTGGTGTATAGTACAAACAAAAGCACAGTATGCACCTTTTGGTCCAGCAAGTATACACCACTTTGGTCGTAACAAAATTTAGAAAATCCTAGTTTAACATTTGGATTGGCTTTCTTGAATTCAGCATACGTTTCATTAAGATTTAATAAAAGTAATCGCTTTTGATTGTTTTTAAACCAAAAATTTTTCCCATGGAATTTCACAAGTAAATTCAATATCCTGGTAAAAATTAACAACAAGGTCTTTTATTTATTATGAAGTATTTTTCCCTCTTTTTGCAGGTTTAGTTAAGATACCACTGACATTTTTGAGCTCTCGTGCTGTTCTCACAAGATATTCTGACACATTGAAGTATTCAGCACAATGCTTTCTTGACCAAGAATAAAGTACAAGAGTTAACATTTGTATCTTTTCTGAATATGATACAGCGATTAGCTTCTCTTTCATTGCTTCATGCAACATATCCAATTGTGATGCTTTCTTTTGAACATCATCAATTTGAGGGGATTCAACTGAATCATCTCATGTAGCTACATCAATTTTGTTTGCAGTAGAAAAGTTACTTTTTAAAGTTCCTACAACATTTTTATTCTTGCTTTAGCACTCAAAGCACAACTGTGTTGGGCTATTCAGTGCAGGTGAGATATTCATTGTCTCTAAACTGGTGTTGAGTTTTTTCTTTGGCGTTTCATATTGAAAACCATCTGATTCATTTCTTTCATCATTATCATTCATTTCAATAACATTTTCAGTCTCTGGTTCAGATTTTGATTCTAATTCTGTAGTTTCGTCATTTAAAATGTTATCACATTTTATGGCACATTCACGACATTGTTTTTCCAGGAATTACCTTAATGTTTTTCCAGGAATTAACTTAATGCTTTTTTCTTTCAACTGCTTTGCCATTAGTAAAGAAATGAGTTTTTTTACCTTTTAACGTTGATGTGAGACCAGAAATCCACAACACTTTTCAGCTCTTCTTTTAAAAGCATTGCTAAATAATTGTTCATGACAAAAACATAATGTCAATAGTTTATTGTCTCCCACTAAACCAGACCTCCATAACACGACCTCTTGTTATTCATCAGTTAAAAAATTATATATTAGAATTAATTTTAACCTCCTATATATTATAATGAAAATATAAAGACAGGATATTATAAATTTTATTGATTGACTGTTAAAAAGACTCTCTAAAGATTTTTCCTTTAAATCAAAATAATTATAAATTTGCTTACCATATAAAAATGATGATGCTTGAATTAATAAATATATAAACTTGAATCTACAGTGCATAATGTGTATAAATTAGAAATATTACATAATTTTAATTCAATTAATTTTTTTTCCTTTTCTATGAGTGATGATCGTTTTTATGAAATAACTTTTTCTGTTTAAGAGCATACAATTTTGTTAATGTTGCTGTAACAGCTTAGCGAATTCAATTAAAAGTAAACAATCATTGGTAAATTAGTTTGGATTCAACGAAGCAATATTTCAACACAATTAATGTATTTACGCAGATAACCTTTGGGAATTGAATTAAAAAACTATAAGAAATTATTTTTAAATGAAAATGAAAACATGCTCAATACCAGAAGCTTTTAGAGTTAGATACAAATTACCAACTTTAAAACTTTTCCATTGCTGTGAAGATTTGAATATTAGTTACTATAAAAATAGCCTGTTTTTCACAGTGATTGATGTAAAAGAGTGCCAATCTTGAAATTTGGGCTAGAGGAAGGTTATAGTATGTAAATTCACCACAATTAAAAAAATTTTTTTTTACAAAACTTAAGTTGCCATATCTTTTTTTCGGCAATTAAATACGGCTTAATTTAAAATAACTCAAAAAAAAAGTAGTTTGTAGGGTATTTTTATTGATTTTTTTTTTTAATTCCTGGTATCAAAAAACAAACCTGGGTGAAATTTTAGTGCCACATCATTTTTCAAACCAAAAATAATCAATAAAATTTAAATTCAAAATGGTGGATTTTGGTCCTAAAATGCAATATTTGAACCGTCTTAAAACCTTAAACTTTCAGAATTTTTATTTCTTTATGGATGCTATCACTGGTATGACTGGTATAACTGGTATCACTGGTATAAATTTAAAGAAAATCTGAGAAGTATGGGTGTCAAATTTCTAAATTTCTGGATGGTTTCATATGGAATCCAGAACATAAATTTTTGACAGTCAAAAAAAAAGTCAAAAAAAAAAAAAAAAAAATTGCCCTGCCCAAAAAAATTTCAAGTTGTCCCTTTTTAGGCGCATAAATTTAATCCTTTTTTTTTTTGTTTTCTCTTGGGTTAATAAGCATCAGAGTGCATTGACCATTCTAAACACTCTAAACTCGAGGTTCCAGGCTCAGGATTCCTCCTTCACACCCAACGATAAACACTAATCAAAAAAACCATTAACACTAAGGTCAAAGTTGTGTAATACAATATAATGATTTAATATTAGAGGGTAAACCATGACTGTGCTTAAATACCAGCCTTATATCATAACTAATGGACTAACAGACTTTTAAATTTTGCAGAAAATTGACAGTAACAAAGCAATCATTTGTATCAAATTTTGTTGAATAAGCTTCATGATTAGAATATTATTCAGAATAAAACATAAAACAAGATTTAATATGACCAATTTTGAAAATAACACTCTTGAAATAATTACCTTGAGCAAGGGTATCTGATTGTACATCACCATCATAATTCTTACAAGCCCAGACAAATTCGCCAGAAGATTTTAAACACTGTGCTACCATGTCGTCTATTAATCTATGTTCATACCATATACCAAGTCTATCAAATTTATCTTTGTAACTTCTATAAACAAGAAGTAACACCAAATTACACACATATAAAATCCATTGAAAAGACACTTAGGCTAGTTTTAAAAAGGCACTTAAGCTAGTTTTGATCTATGGAAAATAGTCAATTTTGAGCTTTCATGGAAATTTTAATGAAATCTTCAAAGAAAAAATTTGTCAATAATACTTTAGAGAAAACTTTTATTAGGGATGCTTTCTTGAAGTTTAAAAATTGGGCTTATATTAAAGCCTGGCAAAAATTGTAAATTTAGTTTACCAAAAGACAGGATGTGGCCCAAAAAAGTTATGTTTATGATAATCCTATCTTAGTCTTGTCAATACAGAAAACAGTCTTTATTGACCTCTAACAAAATGGTATTAATTTCCATAGATATAAACGGGCATAAATATTTCAGTAATTTTCAATCCACTTTAACTGGCTTAAGATATTTCTCTACTTAGGATTTCTCTCTATATTGTGAACACTGGCACAACTTATGGTAGCCATTTGCCTTTTACTAGCTTAAGAAATAATTGAATGACCAACATCTTTTAACAAAAAAAAAAAAAACAAGAAAAAGTTACAGTCAACTAGAAACTTTAGCTATATAATTATTCAATTGGCCATGCAATGACTATGCTAGGTTAAAACAGTTTTCTTGCCAGCCTCTTTATTGGAACAAGTTTTAAATCACATTTATTACTATTATATCTAGTTCATAGAAAATATAAAACTTACTCCTGATATATTTCTTCAAAGATATCTTTAAACCTGCCATCATATTGTTTCAATATGGTGTTCTTAGTACTCATGTATAGAGGCCAACCTTTGTTAATAGCATAGTTAAAACAACTATTAGCAAAATCTCGAATCGACTCGTCTGTGTTGTACATGCCCATTATGCAACCTCCGGTACCTTGATAAAAATATGATGAAACTAATGTCAGTACAAATTCCTCAACCTGGTGAATTATCTAAAAAAATTCTTTTAAAAGACCCTTTTAACAAAAATTATAAAATTTAAAAAATTCAAAAACGTGTTACAGATTGGTTCTGATATTGATATTGTTTTGATATTGGAAAATATAAATATTCTAAATTTGGCAAATTTCACAAAAACTATTAATTAATATTTATTAATTAATATTTATTAATTAATATTTAATACACAAATACAAATTAAATTAAATACAAATCCTGACAAAAAATTTTTTTTAAAACTTTTTCAAATTATCAGAAATAATATTTTACAAAAATTCTAGATTCCCCACCTCTAATATCATAAACTTTAGGATTGGAACATTTGCTCTAACCAAAGAAATATTGGTAAATAAATGGTCAAAAACAGTAGGAACAAAAGGAAATTTATGAATTCACAGGACTCAGCAAACATTCAAAGGAGATCTGAAAACAAACCTTTGAAGTCAAAAACATCCACAACTTTTTTCTCTCCCCCATCAGCTGGTGTGAAAGAAATTTCAAACTTTCCTGGTTCCTTCACAACACGATCTTCAGCTCTGTACTAAACACAAATACAATTATATATATTTTCTAAAAAAAAGTTCATTTAAAAAACCATGAAATTTTGCTCAAAATTCCAAGAAAACTAAACAACGTTGACTTTATTCAATTGGCTATTATCTTACACACCAGTCTTTTAAGAAATTTAATCATATAAAAAAAAAACTGTGCATGACCTATTGATGAAAAGTAAAGGTTTAAAACAAACTCATTAAAGAATACACTTTATTTACCTGGTCTCCAAATGCATGACGACCAATGACAATAGGATTTGTCCATCCAGGAACAAGCTTTGGAATATTGCTGCAGAGAATTGGTTCGCGAAAAACCGTTCCCCCGAGGATATTTCTAATAGTACCATTGGGACTTCTCCACATTTTCTTTAGCTTAAATTCTAAAAGAAACAAAAAATCTTGAATCATATCTAAAATAATACACAAAAGGGGAAAAGCTTTAACCCTTTCAGACCTTAAGAAAAAAATTAGATAATTTATATATATAAACAGGAAAATTTTGGTAGTTTCAAACTTTTTCTGCCTTAATTTAGCACTTTAAATTGGTATTAAAAACCCAGATTAAGGATAAAAACATCCCCTTCTAATATAATAAACCTATAAAATTACATAAGACCATAAATAATTTCAAAGATTTATTCAATCAAATTACAAAAGCGTCAAGGTTGTGCTAGCAAGACGATATGTATTTACTTTCATGGCTCCATGTAATCAGTCTAAAAAAATTTACCAGTGACACGTTCTTCATCTGGAGTGATGGTTGCACATTTAATTCCGACATTGTATTTTAAAATGGCTTCTGCAGAATCTATAGTAACTTGATCATCTGTTTCATCACGGTATGGTAGACCAAGATCATAATATTTGCAATCCAAATCCAAATAAGGCATAATAAGCTGTAATGTAAATATATAAAAGGTTAGACAGAAATTACTACCTTGCAATGATATAACATATTTCACCGGTGACATGGAAATTGTCCTTACTGACCTATAAAATTTCGGAGCAGAACATTTCGATTTATGAGGAAATTCTATTTGTTTCGAAAATTAATTTTTACATCACACAAATCAAAATTGGACTTAATACAATTTTTTTTGCCAACATCTAGCAGTTAACCCCTTAACTGAGTTTTTATTTTAAAGAACGATAGCTTAAAATTGCATATATTTTTCGTGAAAAAAAAAAAATTTTTTGTTTCGTTCTTTTCTTTGCATATAAATATGAGCATGCATATAAACAAGCACTGGAAAAAACCATAAAACATACACTACTTCATTCAAAAACTTTAGAAAAGTCAGATTTTGTGTGGTAACATCCAAAACATGGTGCAGCACATAAACCAATATCACAATCTCCACATTGGTATTTAGTATCCTTTCTAATATTATTTTGTGAGCACACAGCACATCTCCTAGATAGATTTTTTTTATATCATTTGATGGGATCAAACTTGGAAAGTGTCTCTCAGACAAATGTAACGCTTTTTTTTTATTTGGGCGACCTCTGGCTTTTGGTATATAAAACACTCTTCCAAATATACCCAGTTGTGGCTTCACATAGAACAAAAGATTTTAGCCCAAATCGACTGCGTTTATTAGGAATATATTGTTTCCATGAAAGTCTACCTTTCCACAAGAGCGACGACTCATCGATACTTATATTCCTTTCAGGTGTATACAAAAAAGTGAATTGATTAGATAGGTAGTTATGGACAGGGAGAATTTTCATTGTTTTTTGATAAGTTTCACCCAATGAACTATTATCTACG
>JAUZNK010047003.1:0-16409 GCA_035046665.1 Euphysa ruthae | reverse complement strand
TAAAAAAAAAAAAAAAAAAAAAAAAAAAAAAAGCGAATATTAGACCTGAAGCTATTTTATCTCTAGGGTATTATACGTTTTAGCATTATGTTGTTAAATAACATTAAATATACAATTGAATTGAAAGAAAAAAAATTAAAAACTTGAACAAATATATCGTTGTTCTTCGAACATCATAATTGCTATGCAATAACTTCCCCGACAATTTTATTTTTAAGAAAGACCTTGAGTTTATTAATTAGTACATTAGTGTGAATCAGTGAGTAAAGCAAAACGACCGAATGGTTCAAACTAACATTATCGCACGTCTTTTATTTCAAAAATTTTTCCTGAAGATTTTGGTAAGAGTGGTGGGAAATAATTGATAAAAAAAATGACGTCTTTTGCTCTACGTTTTTTATGGATATCTGGTGTAATTATCGACAGCGGTAAGAGCTTGTTAATCAGCAAATGTCCTAATGAACTATTTAAAATATTCATCGTTAATTTTTCCTTATTTTATTTTAAGCTGCCTTGTTAAAAATATACGCTGTAGAAAGCGAGCTTGAGAATATTTTACAAAAGAAAAAGAAACTCGTATTCTGCAATCAACATTTTTTTAAAAATAGAAGCAACAACTACATATTAAATTTGAAATGGAAATGTTATACCCTATAAAGTTTGACTAAATTCTGCTAATAATTATATACCCTATAACATTCGAATAAATTCTGCTATCAATTATATACCCTAAAACATTCTATTAAATTCCGCTATTAATTTAGCTATAGAAAAAAAAAAATTAACAAAGTTTTTAATGTTTGGTCAGAATTAAAAAAGCAAAGAGATCTTGCAGAAAGATTAGCTGTTCTAAACCCTATCTAAAGGACAAATCAGGCTTAAGTTTTTTAAATATTGGTTGAAATAAAAATTTCTTGTAAAATGTCAGTTTCCCTGAAAAAATTTTCTCTTTACCTTGTGATTAAAGTTCATTACTTATGCAACTTAGAATTAGATTGAGAGGAATCTGAAAAAAATGTTGCTTTACGGCTCCTAAATATTATTAAAAATAAAATTTTGACTCAACATTGAGGAAGAAATACAATATTTTGTTTTGATTTTGTGAAAACCAAAGCAGGAAAATTTAGCATCTTCACACACAACTCTAAAATAAACAAAGATTACAGTTTTTTTTTCGCTGTTGCATAGTTGAATTTTTTACTAAAGTATATTAAAAAAAGCCATAGTTATGTGCGTCTTAAAATTTCTAGTTATGCTATCTTATATAGTTGTTTTAATTAAATGATTAATATTTGATCCCCAGTGAGGATCATTGTCGAAATATTATGGCTGCAAAATCTCTATGGTAAATAGTGACGCTATCTAGTTGGTAGCTTAGAAGCTGTTAGAAATTTGGCCACACTTTTGTAACTATATTTTAAAAGCTCTTATCTTTATAACAAAATTTGAAGAGTAATTCAATCAAATGCGTGAAAAAAAAAAATCGTGACTTTGAACATGCTTTCGATTAAATCATAAAACTGACAAATATGTAAAAGAAAAAAAGAAGAATTCTGACAAAAAAAACTAAGATTTAAAGTAATGACAGTTGAAGAACAAAACGTAAGAAAAAAGTCCTCTGCCGTGTTCTTGTATGACTCACAAGAACAAAAACTTCCTGGCTGTAATTGAATGTTGATCACTCAAAATGTTTATTTCCATGAGACATTCAGGCGTTTTGAGAGTTATTCATTCTATTTTTTGCACTGCCAAAAAATATTCCAAAAACTGCAAAAAAGTTTTAAGAACAGCAAGTTTCTGCATAGATCAGCAAGTATTAAGCTATGTGAATCAGATATCAGCTGTAAGACTCTAGTTCTTTTATCACCAGTCAGTTTGCACAACAACTGATGAGCATTAGTAATGATGAAACACTTTTGGTGCTTTGATTAGGTTTCAAATAGTGCACAACACTCGAGTTAAATTTTTATCCTTTGTGTCTATAGACTGATAGGTGATAATATTTCTTCTTTGTTTGACTAAATTCCAGTTTAGTCTCAACTACACATGTTTATCATTCAGAGTAAGAACTGCGAGGTATTGCAAGCTGAAAAACTAACATAATTAGTTAGGGCAGAATGGGTTAAAGGTTTATAAATCGGGGCATAAGAAATTTTAAAACAATATTTTTTTCTTTAAAATCAAGCTTTTTTCCATGTAGATGTAACAACGACTAGTTCCTAAATAAAAAACGAAATATGAGAAAATCTGTATCTACATTTAGTGCCACAATATTTGATAGAGATAGCACCAAAAACATATGAAGAAAAATACGACAACCTGCTTGAATAAATTTCTGGCCCTCTTTTTTGCCAAATAGTGGGTCACATATATCTTTTTTCCAATTTTCTACTAGGAAAAAAATCAGGGATTCATTGAACTTGGAATTTTGTAGTGTCGCTAGATAATTACTATTCAATGGGCGTTTTTGACTTTCGCCTGTTAATAGGTATCAGACATTTCACGTTTGGGTTTTCCTAGATGTTCTTTTAACATTTTTATCAATGGTTGTACTTGTTTATCTGAAACGAATTACACAACCTGACCATCTGATTCCATTATTCTTGCTAGCAGGTACCGTGCATAACCACCAAATGTGGCTGGTAAATTTAAATGCAAATGGAGGAAGAACATGGCTTCGATTACTGTAGCATCTACATAATTTGTATCTTGACTTTCTACTTTTGATCCTAAGTACTTTAAACTAATTGGCCTAGGTGTCTTGTGGATTTCATCGAAGTGACAATAATAGTGGGGTTGAAGGATATTTTAAAACCTCTGGCTAGTCTACTTTTTTCTCAAGGGTTAGGTATAAAATACTTTCAAAAAGTTCCCTCAACAAACAAGCTGAAAGGAGTTTTCAGTTGCAAATGTCTCATGCTTTTGTTTCTTCATTGCTGCTTCAAATCTTGAGGTATCCTCAAAGCTCTTCAATGAAACTTCAGCACCAGTTTTTTCAATATTCAACAAAAGATTTCATCAACTTCATGCAAAAGGTTTCTTATTTCCAAGGCTGTAAAGATGTTTTTTATCAAGGCTTTCATGGAATGGATACATTGTGTTTTTCAGCATCATTCCAGGTTTTTCCACAGCATGTGGCAAGGCAAAAATTTTTCTGCAGCAAATAATGTGATATCCTGGTAAATTAAAATCGCAATGTTTTAGTTGTGCATCAGTCCAAATTTTCATACAAACTGGTATAGGATCTCTGTTAAACCAAACTTCTTATCTTCTTTGCCTTCAGAATCATGCAATTATGCAAATATTCATTCGCATTAGTTTTATGTTATTTTCATGTCTTCGTTAATTAAGGCCTGCAATAATACAGTAAGGGATAGATTCACGTGCACTTTATTTTTCCGGCCTAAAATTTTCAGAAAAATGATTTTGAAGCGGCTGAGATTACAGAGGCTATTAAAATGCCAGAAATGGTGGCCTTTATCCTATAAATGCAAGTGAATTAAAAAAAAAAACACAAAAACACGTCTCGAACCTCAATTGGAGTTAATTTAATGCTCAGACTACTGGGATTTTAACTAATCCGCGGTAATTATATAAATAATTTTGCAACTTTTTGAAAATTAAGTTAATTTCCTGCACGTGAAATACATTTACTTTTAATTCCATGCGTTGTTAATTTGCTGTAGTAATTTGCCGAAAACCGTTGCGTTTGGAAAGTTCATATCAGATATAAAAAGGCGAAATAAATTCACATACCATCATTTTCATTTGCATTTCCAGTTTATGATAATCATCCTTTTTTTTTTTTTAACGGAACAAGGGTAGATTGATTGATTGAAAGGTGAGCTTCTTGACCAATTAATATGGCATTTTAGGTATTTAAGGGCCATGGGAACCAGACTCTCACAGAGGAGGCAGCTTACCAAAATCTAAATGTTTTAACTGATACTTAGCATCCATTAGTGGCATCAAACCTTCTTTGCTAAATGAGTTATGCAAAGTTGATAATTAATTGTCTTTTCGAAGAAGGAAATAAAATCATCATTATTTTTTAAATAATTTTAAAATGTTCAAAATCTCCAAGGAAAAGAAATATTCAAATCAGTTCAATATTCTTCACAGCAAAAAAATCTTTGAGAGGCGAGTAACAATTAAATGAGAAAAACCTTGAGAAAAAATCGTAAATTTATCATTTCAAATACGAGAAATCTTTTGGAGGTTTTATTCTGCCAGCCTTGTACTAATGTCTCATGAATTTGATGCTTTGTTTTTGTCGTTCGTGTTGATTTCAATGTTTTTACCCTAACATTGGTGAAAACACTGGTAAAAAAATTTTTTGGGAAGATTACTTTATCCTATACTTATTAATAGCCACTTACTATTACTTAACTAAATTAATTAATTTATTATTTTTTCTTTGTTTTATTTTTGTTTATTAAAATGCATCTTTGTCAAAGGCATAATAAATGCTTACTTACTTTGAGACTTTTTCGTTCAACAATTAAAAACTACCTGAATTAAAAAGCGGCATTAATTTTTTGGCAAACAAAAATTTTTTCTAAGTTATTTTTCTAAGTTATTATCAAGGTTGAACTAAAATATGGTTAATAAATAACGTGTTTTTAATGTTAGTTACAAATCTACCGTCATTACCTCTATTGGATCAACTACCGCAGTTACCATTCCAAGCTCAAAAAAACAGCAAATCCGGTTTGATTCCTCCACCTCCAATGCCTCCACCTCCAATGCCTCCATCACTTCAGCTAATAAAAACGATAGATGAGAATTGTGGAAAAGTATTAGTTCAAGGAACTCGTGTCATCAATGGGGAAAATGCACAAACGGGCGCATGGCCATGGCAAGTTCTTCTCATGTACAGAGATCGTCCATTTTGCGGAGGCTCTATCATTGACCCGTTCTGGGTAGTTACGGCAACACATTGTTTAAAAAGTGGAAACTATTCCCTCCAACCTACAGATATTTCAATAAGGTTTGCGAAAAAATTGAATTTTTATTTATTTAAAAAAAAAATGTGCTTGGAAAGATAATGAAATGCTTTTGTTAATTTAGTAATGCTTTTATGAACTCCAAATTTTTAAACACCTGTCTCTTTTTTCTCTTTCAAATTTTTTCTAGTTTAAAATTTGATTTTTGATTTCAAAATCATCTTGGAAAAATTTTGACTCAAGTTTTAAACTGAAATACATGACACACACACGCACATAACGTTTCTGCCTTTCGGTTTTACATGATTTTTGCATTTTGATTGTAGGTAAATGCATATATTATTTGCTTAAATAGAAAATGCTTTTGAAAAACGAAAACTTTGTCCTTTACCGATCTTTAAAACAGACGTTAGATGGTATGTCAAACAGAAAATTTTAATTAAGTTTTCGCACTGACTCGGTAATTTTCAAGATCGATATAGGAAAATTTAAAGTTTTAGAGCAATGGTATATATAAATATCAAAATTTGTTTCACACTCAAGGAACTTGAAGTTCAATTATAAGGCTCTCCGTTATTTAGATAAAATCAGTTCCTCGTTTGAATCTCTAAGCTGAAGACATTACTCTCAACTTATTCTGGGTAGAAACGCGAGTCTGATTCAGTCTGATTGTGAACTATTAATGCTACTGCTTATTTTGAGCTAATTTTTTTCAGTGATTTTACGGAGGGGATAGTAAGAAGTAAATTTGACTTTAAAACTACGTATTCACTAGGATTTAACAACTTACTTAAATTGTAATGTTTAATTGTTGCTCTAGGGTAGGAGCAACAAATTTCCTCGTAAAGGAGAATCACCGGAAGCGTTATGATGCGTCAAAATTATTTACAAATGAACGTTTTAATTGGAATGATCTACAGGAAGATGTTGGACTTATTAAATTACAGATTCCGTTAGAATTTAATTCATACGTTCAACCTATATGCCTACCAAAATCTGATGTTACCATTGGAACTAAATGTACAATAACAGGTTCGTATGGCGATTAATTTTCTTACATTTTCACCTATTAAATCTTTAAGAAATCTATTTGAACCACTCTTATCTGGGAAAGACTGAGGATATTTATTTAAAAAAAATGGTTCAGTGAATGGGAATTTTACCTCAAAACTACGCATTGAGAGTAATTATTATGTTCTCAAAAATTATCCGTTTGTAGAAAAATATATCTTTATATTGTTAGCTATCAACCGGTATGTGGCTCAGGGGTAGGTCATACTCTTTACATGCCTTCAGCAGTCAAGCCCTGTTGTGGGTGGTCATCTTTTAATAAGTTTGACTTACTTTCGATGATATCCCGCCATCATAGTAAATAAATAAATTTTTAAAAATGTACCATTTATGGGCAGACAAATTAGAGATCCTGCCACCAAATTTGTTACCAGAGTTGGTGATTTGGACCCCTATCATGTCTCCACACCAAAAAAATCAATCCTTACACGGTTGGGGCAGGGTGGCGGAAAAAATTGATCTGTGTATGATAAAACGAAATTGGTGGTATAGTGCTTAACCAAATATCCTAGAATCAACTCAACAAATTCAACTAATTTTATTCATGGGAAATCGGGATTAATTTCTAGATCACACCACATTTAGTAAGATTTTTCTTTTTTTAAATTTAGGTTGGGGTAGAAGCAATCGTTCAAACACATCTGGTATGAGCCCAACATTGCAGCAAGCTAAACTTCCTGTGATTTCCAATAAATTGTGTGAACTATCCACAAAGGTAAGCTTTTAACAATTGAAATTTTTTCAGAATAGCGTTTTAAATGAGATATTCTTTCTCGTGAAAGAGGAATCCAATTTAAAATGTATCAAACGTTTTGAAATACTGATTTCAGAAATTCTGACAACCTAATAAACCATCCAATTGGTTTTTGTTATTAAATATTATCAGTTTATTAAATTACGCATATATTTTTAGAAAATTTAAAAACTTTAAATTATTTGAACTTGTATTTTTAGAAATATTCAAGCTTTCCAATAACTCACGCAAACTTATGTGCAGGTACAGGAAAGCCTGAAGATAGTAGTGGTTGTCATGGAGACAGTGGAGGACCATTAGCGTGTTTAAATAAAAATCACAGATGGGAATTGCAAGGAGTTGTTAGCTGGGGTTCTGAAAATTGTAGCGAAAGGAAAGATGAATATTCTGTGTTTGCAAGAATAAATTATTTAAAGCAATGGATCAACAAAATCAGAGGAAACAACTAACACATTGTTTTTAATCTTTGTCAAAGGTGCGCCACATTTTTTAGTTGCAAGCTGTTAAAGGAAATGCTGAATTCTATCACACATATATACCTTCGTGTATATAGAAATAAGTATATTAGTTTCGTTTATATGAGAAGTAATTTTTTAACAATTTTCCAGAAGACTATTGTATCATTTTCATTGATTCGCCAAATTTTATTTGAAAATTCAGAATTATTCTTGTATTCTTCTGCTCAAAACAATTTCTAATGGTTAGCATAGCGAAGCCTGAAGCTAAATTAATTTGCTATCTTTTGATTCTGACCAGTTTCAAGGACAACATTATGTAAATAAATTTTAATAGGTCTTGAAAAATATCTATTATCGTATTGAAATTTAAAATTTTCCCTTTATAGGCCTCAAAGAGGTAAAGGAGTGTTACTGTAAATAAAAAAAAAAAAAAAAAAAACAGAAAAAGAAAATTAACTAATAATCATGGAGCACTTTACTCATAAAATTTCTACTCGCCTCATGAAAGACGTTCAAATCTCAAAGCTCAAATTTGGACAAAAATTGAAAAAAAAATTTTTTGTTAAGAGATTTATTATAAAGCATTTATAAATTTAAAAAATAAACACTTCAATAAGTAAAAAAGATTATGTTGGCTTAGGCATAGTTTATGGGTGTGATGGTCGTATTTCTCAAAGCAATATAAAAATCGGTAGGCATGTTTGTATTTTACGGGATAAACCCAACATAAAACTTAAACTAACAAAAAGTGTTGGGTTAGCATAATTTTCTTTTGAGTTTATCTTTGTTGCTGCATAATCTGATGTCTAAGCAGTCCAATCGTAAGTGACTCCTCTTACGAAAAAATTATAACAGTCAGGAACTCTGAAGAAGGAGAGCTGAAGAACTATGTGCAAAAGATAATAAAAAATCTTTAGGTAAAAACTTGTCAACCTGAAATGAAGTTGGGAAAATATTCATCTAATTACGGGTAAACAATATTTCAGAATATGATTCTCAAATAATTTCAAAATGACCATTGTTGGTAAATTTTAGGGATTAGAATAAAAGGAGAATACGAGCCTTTAAAATTGAAGGAGGGCCCTATTTCCACGATACAATTTACGCCAAAGAATTTTGCTATTTTTTCAACACGCATTTGGAAAACTATTTGCTGCTATAAAACAAGTTTTTTCAAAAATTTTTTACCGTCGCACTCCAGACTCTCAACTTTTTTAAAATATATTAAGAATTACTTTTGTTATTTATAAAATATGTGACAACTCCTGTCAATTAAATTATCTATTTTTTCCTTAAAGAAAAGGAATTTAATTCATAACAAATATTGATAAAATATTGACAGATTACTTAAATCGAGAAAAGTTGTGAAAAATTTCCTCACGCTCTAAAGCTTAATGCAATAAAAACAAGACCAGACTCACAAGACTAAAAAATGCGACATTTTTGCAACTGGATCTCATTTGACATTAACTAAAATTTTGATAAGCAACGCTTATATGATACATCTTGAACTTTTTTTTAGCGTTTGTTATTCTTCAATTAAAAACATGAACAAATTTAATATTTTTTAACTTTAATGCACGACCAACGTATTATTATAACAACAGGTTTATTTCGCTTTACTCTGGCAAGGATTTTGAAATATTTAGACTTTTAGGACTACCACTCTTGTTTTCCAACGTCAGATTATATATAATAAAAACGTACGTTTTTAAACGAAATTTTACACTAATTTGGATTATTAAAAAATAAAAAAAGAATTTCAATTATTAGCACCTCTACGACAACGTAAACTCTCACTGCAACACGATGCAGATACTTTTCCTCGCATACTTTTTAAATATCTGAACGTCAATGTATCTTTATAAAGAGTTAGTGACGTTAAAGTTATTCTGAAGAAATTTTTTACTACTATTAGCTTGTAATGTTACTCGCGGTAAACTCACAACAAAATGAAAAGCAGAATTTAAAATATTATATAGGATGATCAAATGTACGCAGTTATAAGTCATATAAAGAAACACATCTGAGTATGTTTCTACGTAGAAAATTTATGTTTGCTAAATAATTTAGAGTGACCGTGACCAGAATATAAACACATAATAATCTTTAAAAAGGACACTTTTTTGTAGGAAGACAATTTGAAATAACAATTAAGTGAATGCTTGATATCCTGATATTTTGAAAAGCCGATTCTTTGTTTTCCTCTCTTCTTTCGATACGCAAGACAAAACCTATAATTGCAATCATGAATACTATTCAAAATCATGAAACAAAGTGTTAGGCTGAGGACCTGTTGCGTTTCTAATTTCAGTAAAGTATTTACATAACCACTTGACTGCTACTTGCTTGCTAATTACAATAATTACCGCTAATTATTGGAGAAAACTCGCAAATTATTCAGGATGACATATTATTTGCCAAAACGTCATATGTCAGAATCATGTGTGAAATTCTCTTAAAACAAAGAATTTTGTTTGTAGAAAAATCAAATATAATAATTCTGATATAAATCTACGAATCCTGTAACCTTCAATAAATAAATAGCTCAAGTCACTGTTTTCATCATGATTTTTTGTTGAAATATAATATTTTATTTATTGTTTTGTATCTAAATGTATAAAGAAGAAGATATTTTAAGAAGATGAAACAAAGAAATACAATAACTACTTTTTCATTTACATATTATTAAAAAAAGAAAATTAAAACAAAATAATTATAGGTATACTTTTAACAAGAAGAGTACTTTTTTTCATACTTTTTAGCCTATGAAACCGTCAAAAAACGGCTGATTAAGTCATTTGCATTATATTAGAAAACCAAGTCTAAAAGTTGATTAGGAAAACTTTTAATTCCATTCAAGGTCATCAATTGCAGCAATAGCCTGTTTTAACTCGTCTTCTCTGCATACGATTTGTTCAGAAAGTTGTCTCATAAAACCTTGGATTGCATTAGACGTTTCCATGCGCTGAGGCGTGTTTATCAGAAAAGATAGCAGCTGTGACCATAGTAACACTGACCAATTACTAAAAGAAGCAAATGAAATTATAATTATCAAAAATACCATGGTTACGAGAAAAATTATAGAGAAGTTTCACAAAACTCCTTAAATATTGCAAAATTTGTGAGTAATTATTTATATTATTGAAACATAAGTTATTTCTGATTAATCTTAAGGATAGTACACTACTAGTTTTAATTAGAACTTTGTTTTGATCTTTGGTAAGTTAAGTAAAGCGCATATGGGTGATAAAAGTTCAAAAGTTGGAACAATGCCACTCTCACAATTTAAGCACAATTCTCCTTATCTCTTATACACATGGATTCCCTCTCATAAGCAATTATGATATGATTACCCGTTTTATCCAGCGCACGAATTTCACAAAGGGAAAAAAAAATTAAATTAAAATAATGATGCGAATCGAGAATTATGAAGCATATCATAAGACTATTTATTTGATGAGGAATGAAATCATAATATTCGTACAAACTGTGTTTAAAGATGGAAATAGTAAATTGTAATATAATATGCAAGTTTAGTTGATCGGGGGTAAGGAAACATGAAGGTAATAGTCAATATCGCTTTCGTTGATCAATCATTAAATTTGCACTCCGTTATTTCGCAAAAAGGGTATACCATCCATGATATTGTCGTCGCAGAGATTAACCCATTTAGATGCGATTCTCAACATCTATGAGCTCTTTTGAGAAAGCAACTTCTTCTTAGTACCAGCATTCTCCGTACCGAAATCAGGTTTATGTATTAAGATATTTTGACTTTTACTTAAGATGTCAATATCGATAAAAAAAGAGATTTCAAATAGGACGGATTTCATTAATATGCGCTATATACTATATTATAAAGCTGGAAAACCTTTCGTAGTATTTTTAATAAATCATTAGATAAAAAAGTTATTCAGGTACCATAGTAATTTTATAGCGATGGACACTTAAGAGTATAAGAGAAGTTTACCAAATAAACTATCTATAACAATGCCAATCAGCACAACGAAAACTCACTTCAGAACGATAAAGAAATATTTGAAAAAGACAATAATGATATAAAATGATGTCTCTCTCAGTCAACCAAATGTGCTGAAGAAGAGTTGCTAAAGCAATTCATAAAAAAATGGGAAAAGCCAAACTGCCAAAGCTAAAAATAAATGTTAAAATTGTGAAAATAGACGTTCGAGAAAATTTGGAAAATTTATGGTAGTTTGAACTACAGGTTTTTTAGCTACTCGCTGTTGCTATATGTTTCGTTCTATTTTAATCTGATCTTGATCTTAAGAAAACTTTTGAAACTAAGGAACCAAATCAAAACAAGGATTTGCTGACAAATTCTTCAGGTCATCTTAATTTACTATCAGCAAACAAAGTGTTGATTTTAGCAGCATGGTTACTTTTAAACAGCCAAATCTCCTTAGAGTGTCAGATAAAGCCGCTTTGATCATCACCAAAACTAGCCCAAAAAGGGAAAGAATAAAACTTCTGGAAACTTTATTACCTGTAAAAATAAAGATAAAACCAATCTAACTTCAAAACCTGTTGAAGGAAACCTGACTTTTTGGAGAATTGGAATTTAACACGTTTATTAAAACTCTCTAACAAGGAAGAAAATCTATGCAATGCTTTAAAGCTAGTTGCACCATTAACCAAGAGTAGCCCTAAATAGTGCATCAAAGCTTAACAAACGAGATGTAAATTTGAAATATTCCAAAAATACTTTACAAAAAACTTTTAATTCCCTGATAAAGTTAAAAATTTAAGAAAAGATATTTCACGGTATACTAGGAGAATTTAATTTTCGTACTACAAGAACTAAATTTCCATACATTTAAAAAAAAAATGACCAGAAGAAAGTGTGATAATAAGCCAGATTTGTGATAATAAACCAGATTTAGATCAAAGGTTAATTTAAAGATGATTAAATGGAATCAGCAACTTCATCTAAAGCTAGTGTAAATGCTGAAATGTTTTCAGGGAACAAAAAAAGCCAAAAAAAAAAAAAGCCTGAACGGTTGCGAGTTTTGCTTATGCTTTCAACACGAACAAGCAAATTGCGTCCCATAGTTGTTTAGAAGTATTTACGCAAAGTATTAATTCTATTTCATATTCTAATACAATAAAATTATAAACCTATTCCTTCTTCACACATATAATTCACATAACATGAAACCCAAGAACCTCTTGCGGTTAAGTTCACTTTATATGGTATAAATCATTACTTTCTATCTAATAATCACAAACGTTGTCTATAACAAATGAAAGTATCAAAAGCATATTAAAAAAAAAATATATATAAATAAATAACGCTTACCTATGTAAAGCTCTGCTAATTTTCAATTGATTTATTTGTGGGTCGACGTAAGTATTCATTTCACATTGAAATATCAAATAGTGTATTGTTCCAGCAACCGAATAATAATCAGACTGGAAAATAAAAAATTAAAAAAACTGTGTTCAAGCTGAGCTTCAAATTGATAAAAAAAAAAAAAAAAAAAAATCATAAGACTCCTTGACAAGCGCTTATAAAGATATGCTATCAAGGTGATAGAAAGGGAACAAATGTTTCTTAGTTTAACTTTTAATTTCGGAATAATAAGCTAAAGAAGAAGGGAAATTTTTAGAAGAAAAAAATTTTAAAAATAGGCTGCGATGATTTTTGGTTTTTGAGAAACTTTTAGAGAATGTGCTTAAAAGTTAAAGATGTTAACAAAATATGCACAATTTCAAAAGACCTGAAACTTGGGGACTTTTATGACTTTTCTTCCCCAATTTTTTGAGAGTCAAGGGAAGCAACTTTTTTTTTTTATCAAATATCGAATTAAACCTATATATATATATATATTTTTTTTTTTTTTGGTTGATTTTAAACACAAAAAATAATTGAATTCAAACAACAACTTATTTTCAAACCAATTTTCAAAAAATTACAATCTTTCAAAACCTTCTCTCTCTAATTTGGAATAAACTCTCAAAATAACCCTGTTTAACCTGGTTACAGGGATTGGACATGAATCTCTTAAAGTACTGAAAAGCAATTTTTCCTTTCAACATCTGCATGGTACTAAAGAAGACGTTTATTTAAATTGTTTAGACAGTAAAAAGAAACTGGGAACGATTTAAATTTTTTTTAAAAACTGTAAAACTATCTCTTACTTTTGTATAAGACCTGAAAAAATTTCTCTATAATGAACACCGAGCAAAAACTTCGAGCAAAAAAAATCATATCTAAACATTGAAATATTCAGAAATATTTACTTGAAACTTCCAAGGCTTTTCATTTGCCATCTCTGGACATTGAAATTTGTCATTGCATGTCCCAATGAACATCGTGTCTTTAGGGTGCATAGTAAGATCAATACTTTTACTAAAATCTCTGAGAGTTAAACAATTTAAATCGAGTGGACCAATCTCATCAATGATTTCATTACTCATATCACTAAAAAAAAAAAAAAAAAACACTCAGTGATTAATGGATTCCCTGATATTAAAAAAAAACAAACTGAAAAACGGATACTGAGAACGAGTGTTTCATATGGCTGAGTTAAAACAAATATTAAGAGTCCATAAAATATGACTTTTTACGCATAACGTAATCACAAAGGAATCAGAGAATGAAATACGCAATATTTTTTTTTTCACCTATTTAACTTCATGTGAAAAATTGAAACCTTTTGATAAACGGACTTTGGTAAAATTCAAAAAACCAAATTTTCTGATACTGAGGTTTCAGAGAAATTTACAGGAAAATTCTGTTTTCAGCAAGAGTCCTTCTGACTAGAGGGTGGGAGGAGAATGGAAACGCAGTTAAATAGCACTCTCAAGATGACAAAAAAAGTAGAAAGAAAGTTGAGATGAAATTTAACAAAGAGGGAATTAAAAGTTTACCTACAAAATTTTAACTAAAGTATTCGCGTACCTATCCCCAAGAACGAATTTTTCAGGACTAATATTTGCATGAATAATATTGATGTTGTGAAGCGTGGAAATAATTCGAAGTATCTCGTGCGTATAAAGCATTACTAACACTTCTTTCATTAGAACATTGTGTTTCTTATGTACAGTTACCAATTTCTAAAACAACAACAATAAAAGTTTTACATATTAAAACTATCCCATTTGCCAACATAAAACCCAACTTATTACCATGTAATGGCTAAATTTTGATCGTTTCTTATTTTTCCATTTAAAAAAGGAAGATTTCCCAAAAAAAATATTAGAACTTAGAAGCATTTCCATTTGAATATTCAAAAGTATAAAAAATCTATTGAAGATTTTATCAGTCATTTTTGCAGTAATTTGAGGGCATATCTCCAATAGAATTCAAAGCTGTGTGTTTTTCATGTAAAAAAATTATTTTAAAACATTAATGATCATTTCTCAAATTTTTTCAGTAGCTATTTTTGTTATAATTCTGACTTATCAAAAACATAATTACACCATATTTATAACTGTACAAGATATAATGAGTTCTTTAAAATAAACTTTGAAATGTATTGATTTGATTTGAAATATTTACCTCCAAAGTTCCTTCACAGTATAGAGGTGATTCACAGACAAATGCATCAGAAAACTTCAAAGCGAAGTAGTGTTTCATATAATTTTGATGCTAAAAAAAAAAAACAAGCACTCCAGTAATTATAAAAACTTTTATTCAGGTAATATATGTCCAGGTTAAAAATTAACCTCTATGATCCTAAAACCTTAACCATTATTTTTCGTAAATACTGATGAAAAATTTTTGAAAAGCTTCCGGATGGTTGTGAGTTAATTCTTAAAAGCCTGGACTCTACCTTGCTACTTATCAAGTTTTCAGAGAAACAATATTACCAAAACTGTGTTTTTCACATCTGATATGATACTTACCAATTTCTTAGTCAAGGGGAAAAGCAATGTTAAGACAAGCTTATTAAAGCGATGATAACAATAGAACTTCAAAGCCTTTTATGGAATGAACATTATAACAGCAATTTGATCTCGTACGAACTATCAAAATAATTGATCTACACTCAAGTAATGGTTACTTTAAGGTTCTAAAGTATCTAGGATTCAAAAATTTTTTTTTAAAAAAACAACTTTTATGAATCATCATGAATTTTCACCATGAAGAGAATTTTTACCTATTTTTAATTTTGGGAATTAGTCAAAATTAGCCATTTTTGTGCATAAACTTACAAATTTTTCATATTATGCAGACAATCAGTAATAAGACTATTAATCATAAATAAATGTTTAGATAGATGTTTAAAAATTACACAAAAACTAATTTAAATAGAAGCAAAGGATTACTTTAAAACTACCCAAAATGGAAACTCCAAGGCGAAAATCAATTGGAATACTAAAAGTGCTCAAAACATCTCTTTCAAAACTAAATTGTAATTAAAAAAATCATTTTAAAAAATGACCAAAGAAATAGTATAAAAGAAATTAAATGTAATTGTTCAGGATTTTAAAACCATTATCATGTGTTTTTTTTTTTTTTTTGTATTTTGTTCTTTTAACTAAAAATTTATCCAAATAAAATGATACAACAGTATAATTTTAACGGATGAAATCGGTTTCGTTAGATTTGGGTAAATTTACCAGACTTTGATGAAGTGACTGATTGTCTGTAATTCTTTTATGTATGATGTTGCATATGTGATAATCCCAGATCAGATCATCTGCATTCCTGACAGCAATCTAGAAGAAGGAATAATAATGAACATAAAACCGTTTTATTTAGTTTCAACTTCAAATCAAATTAAACAAATTTTGCGATAACACGGAAATAATTAATAACAAACACGCAAAAATATTACAAACCACAATTTTTTTTCCATAAAAATACTAATTTAATAATAAATTTAAAATGAATTTAAGATACGGCTGAATTTTAAATGACCAAAAAATTAAAATTATGCAACTTTATACATGTACAAAATATTTCGATAATGAATTTTAACTTTTCGACTTGTTTAAGAACACTGAAACTGTCCAAGAAAAATTTAATGACATTCTAATCTGCTTGAAATAATAAATACTTAGAAACAAAATTTTAAATAATAAATTTTAAAATGTTAATTGAATTTATCGAATGCTTTGACAACATTTATATAGATATAGATATGTATATATACATATGTTTGTATGTGTGTGTATGTATGTATGTATGTATGTATGTATGTATGTATG
>JAUZNK010046992.1:0-16409 GCA_035046665.1 Euphysa ruthae | reverse complement strand
TTTAACCATTTTGTATTTTTTATGATTATGATCTTATGTATTTTACACAAATTGTGACAGAAGAAAGATTAGATTAAAAAAAAAAAAAAATCAAAACAATTATACTTGTCTTCAAAGATCAACAAACGTAATTGCTTGTATATATAAAAACGAAGGGGGTGATTTATTAGATATATTATACAATTATCATACACTGTTAAAAATTTATAATAACAATTTAATAACACTTTGCATTTGAAACTTCTTAATGTATTTTTTACTTTTTCTGTTTATGTAGGTAAGAACAAGTTTTAAAAGAAAACAAGAAAAATATAGCAGTTTGTAAAAGAAAAAATTTAGTTGAATATTTTTATATAATTTTATATAATCTATATATTTATATATAGCATAATTCGTGTTTATCATGGGATTAAAAACAGTAATAAAAATGCATAATCAATGCCACTAAAAAAAACACTGATAAGACAAAGAGAAACAATTCCATTGCTGTGAAAATAACAAAAGCTTAAATGTATATTTTAAAGTCAGTTCTCTTAAATTTTGAAATAACATACGTGTTTAGAAACCGAAAAACGTAACTCTAGTTTGTCTGTACATTAATGCTTTTATTTGTTTAATTTTTCACATTGTACGAAAGAAGCGAACTGCTAAATATGTTACAATAATTTCTAAATCCTAAATATCTCATAGAACATAAGTTTGTGGTTAATAATTCTATTATCACAGTAGCCATATAATATTAATAGACGCTGTATGCGGTAATTTGAATTAACACAGAAATCAAAACGTTATGTCCAACATAGATGCTTTAGTTTTAAATTAGTGACTTTAGATTTATGCATAATTTAGAGGGCAATTACTGAAAGTTTTTTTTTAATTTTTTTACTTTAGTGAGTTAAATTTGTTTTTTTTGACTATAACATGTTTTCAGTGTCTAAAAAAAGAAAAAAATAATAATCAACTTTAAATATTGCCATCGCACCTCTCAAAACGCCAGGCCTGAACAGCCTGGATGGAGAGTTTGTATTAAGTTTTATGCGCCCGTGTAAATACATATTCTTTTTCATTCATTTATAAGAATTTTTTTATAAACGGAGGCTTTTTTCAAATTGCAAGAAAATTAAAAAAAAACAACAACTTACAGTGTTAATGAAGATCAAACAATTATATCCTATAATATATCAGATTATATAATAAATTTTGTATATCTCCTTTAATGCAGATTTTCCCATATAACTTACTTATGAAACTTCTTCATTTCTGTAAACAAAACAAAAATATTTAACAGTACTTAAATGTTGTGGTTTCGCAGTGATACCACTTCACTGGTGTCATGTTATTAGCACAAAGTAAGCAAAATATGAAAGCATTTAAATATAATAGTTTAAACTTTTTACACTATTTATAATTTTTTTTATATACAATTATATTGTTTTCTTTTCAACATTTGAGTAAAAAGTACGAAGTCTTTCTGATAGAAAAAATTTGTTTTCCGAAATAAGTATTAAAAGCATTTTTCATAACAGAATATATATGAAATCTAAAGCCTATGGTTAATACAACATAAAATTTTTCTGTTTTATTGGAAATGGAGGTAGTACATTTGTAAATTAGGTTAATTGCTCTAAAATTAAAATTTTTTTGTTGTCTTAAATTGAAATTTAATCGTTTTTCCAATTTTTGAGGCCAATTTTTGTCGTAACATTTTGTCATAATTCTTCCCATGTTTTTTTAGTGCAACTGTAACTTAATTTAGCTGTGTTGCAATTAAAAATCGAATGTATTTTACTGAAGCATGGAAATTAATTTTGATTGAATATAATTTTTTTACGCTGGTGGAGAAGTCTGAAGAGCTAGCTTTGTGTTTAATTGATTAAAAATTATTTTATATTTCATTTTATGTTAATTATGACTATTATTTAACATTACGTTTATTATAATTTTGATTTTATCTACTGAAATTTTTACCTGGGTATGTAAGTTTACATTATACAGAATATAGTATGCATTTAATAAATTTTAACTGAATTAATGCAGCAATTTTAAAAGGGTCCTTAAGTGAAAGTTTGTGATTTGAATTAAAGTATAGATTTTATTTCCAGGAATTGTTTTTCTTTTTCACTGAAATGAGCAAATGAAATGCACAATTCAAAATCAATAATTGAAATAGAGGATTTTTTTTCTGTGTGTCTTTAGTTTTGGAAGTATAAATACTCTTTTGTTTGTCTTAATGTATAATGCTGAAATTCTTGTAAGGCCTAACGTTATATCACATTATTTATATCCCCCTAAGTGACCCTTGAATATTTTCATAGAAAAATTTCCTCACCCCGTCTATATGATACAAAAACATTAGCCCTGCTTTTATGCAAATATAATAATTTGACTGTTACATTACCAGTATTTTTTATCGTTTTTAGACTTTCCATATTATTGATGAAAGTGGTTGGATATGGACGGTATATTACGTTTCGCTGGTTGGATTAGGCTCCTTCTTTATGTTAAACTTAGTTCTGGGTGTATTGAGTAGGTAAGGTACTTTATTTATTTATAATTTCTACAAATTTATTTTAAAAAGTGCTATTCCTCTGGTTAGTTGTTGATTTTAGTAAAAAAAAAAAAGGCTATTAAAGGAAAAGGAGAGCTAAAAAGTTTCTAAAATTAAAAAAAAAAAAAAATTTAAGCAGCTATGTAGGTTACAAAAAAAATATTTGACATTTTTCAACCTATGCAATTTAACAAAAATAGTGTGTGTAAAACCTTTTCAATAAGCATATTATGCTATATAATATATATATATATATACAATATTATTGTAAATACTTATTGTATAGTCTCTTTATTGTTAAATTTTTAAACAGTAGAGATCTATTGCTTAACGTAAATTGTTTTTTATTCTAAGTTATATATTGTGTATCTTTTTAGACTCACACGCAGCAATGAGTTCAAATGTTGCAATATTCAATAAAACTAATTTATAACATTCAACAAAAATCATACCAATAAACGAAAGAATTATAATGTCTCAGAAAAAAACCGTTGAATTCAGCTTCCAAATCTTGGGCTGCTCTATCAATAAATATACCGAGGCCTGCTTCTTCTTTTTGCTAGCAAGGTTTCAATTGCGGCTTAGTACTTTGCAGCAGCTAATTTTGTTCCGTTGTCAAATTTTAGCAAATAAGGGTTAGAACATGCACCTGAATTTCAGGCAGCCATTCAAATTAAAAAAAAACGAATCCTTGAAAATAATTTTTTTTGACATATCTCGCGCTTGGTCTCTGAATCCTTTTGCCTTCTACCACAAATTTTTGTTATTTTATAATATAGCTAAGGTCCTATGAATTCATCGATGTTAGTTTTTCAGTTCTTTTATGCTCAAATTCCGTTCATTGCTTTTTTCTAATTTCTTCGTGTAAAGTCTAGGATTAACAAAGCAGATGATGTGATAGAGCTAGATTTTTGAAAAAAATTCTTGTTAGCTCGATTTTGAGGTAAATAAACAAAAAAAATTTTATTTTTGATTTTTCTCTGAATCTGCTCAGCTTTTTTAAATTTTTGCATTAAGTTAGATTTAAAGGATAAGAAATGAATCTTCTGGCTTCTCTTGGAAATTTTTGTTCTCACTATGATCTAATAATATTCATTGACCCCATGATTTAAAAAAACATTTTCATAATGAAGGTGTGCATGTAGTTTTTATTTACAGAATTTTATTTATAGATAAATAATTTCCTTATGATCGGCTGATCCACTTAAATATTTTGAAAGGCAGAGAAAATCATTTGCACGCTTTTCTTGCAATCTGGTTTTTACTTTTTTCTATTTTTTTATATGAAGTTAAGAGTTGATGAAACAAAAAAAATATTAAATATTATAATTTTTAAAAATATCTCAATCTGCTCATTAGCTAGATTAATAAGGGAAATTACATGGAGATAATAGATTTCTGATAAAAATTTCTTGTTAGCCCGATGTTGGAGTAAACGATGTAAAAAATTGCTATTGCAGACCCTTTTTTTTTGGTCTAAATAGTGTGGGTCCAAACACGCATTGTTAATTTCTTTTAGAATTGTTTTTTTTTTAGTGAATTTGCAAAGGAAAGACAGAAGGTAGAAAATCGTAGGAGTTTTTTAAAACAGCGCCAAGAACAAAGATTAAATCGAATTTGCTCTGGCTACGAGGAATGGCTTTTGAAAGGAGGTAAATATGTTTTAGATTAATGCATCGTGAATTTATATTTTTCCAATTTTAAATTTTGACTTTGATGTTTAAAAGCATTATTTGTGATAATTTGATAGTTATTTAACTCAAAGGCATTAAATTTTATCTGAGAACCAAATCTTTTAATCTTGTTCGTAAAATTAGGTTACGGTTATAATTAGATGTTAGGAATAATATTTTTAATTTTTATTTTCCTTTGAACATATCAAAGATTTTAAGATTTTGCTAGATGTGAATTTTTATTGATAAAGGTAGTTTCTGAGAGTTCTTTAGTCACTAAGAACTTGTTTTTAAAAAGGTTAATTAGATTATGATGTTTATTTTATTATAAATTTTTTTATTCTGATATTTATTTGAATTTCTTGTGCCCCATTTTCATCTTCTTATTGTTTTGTCATCAGTGAGTACATGTTGCTGTACTTGGAAGTTAATAAGTTTTAAAATAATGAAATTATTGGTAAACTTTATGGTAATATTATTCTTATTTTGTTATTGTTATATATTTTTTTGTTTTACTGTTTGCGAGTTTTCCAGTATTAAAGTTTAATTAGCTGAAAAGTCATTTTCAGTAAAAATTTGCAATACCTATCAATTATGCTGTGAACTCTTTTAATTCATCCTAAATATCTCTAACCTTCTAAAAATGACTTTTTGTTTGACTTTTTGTTGGAATTCCTCAGATATTTTGTTTAATTTGATTGATATTTCAAAAAAATATCAATCAAATTAAAACTGCTTGTTTTTAGAGGAGTTGACAATAAATGAGAAAGTAGATTTAACTCCTATATTCACAAGCGCAAGAGACATTTCCTTAAATGAAAGCATTATTGTCAACCCTGCAGTTGTTTTTTCTACTATGAAGTTTCGCCTCCCTATGCAAAAGGTTTCTATCCTTGGACAATTTAAACTGCAAATCAAAATTCTGCGATTTAAAGTCAGGAAGATGGTTAAGCATGAGGTGTTCTTTTGGATTGTTATCATTATGGTGTCAATTAATACTGTGATATTGCTGACAGATCATTATGGTCAACCAAGTTGGCTCCATAAGGTACAACGTAAGTATAGATTAATGCTAATTAATATTGTGGCTGTGCTGACATGGAACTTTAGTATACAGCATAAATAAAAGCTCTTTAGTGTTATATTTCCAACAACTTTTATGATCATACATTTTTGCCCCTTTCAACAAAAGTAGTTAGTCAAAATTATATTCAAAATTTTATTAATTTTATTAAATGTTTCCATAAACATAGATATTAATTATAGCGTCCATACAGTTAGGGAAGACCAGGGAGAAACAGAGATTTTTTAGAGTGGCAAAGAAAATCAGGGAACTTTCTATACTTTGGAAGAACATGTATTTTCTAGACTAAGCCAAGAAATTTTTTAACCTTTGGAATATCTGAAATTTGATTCTTATGTTAAATTTTATCAGAGCAACTATTTCTTTTTTTTCCTTTGTATTAATTTTTTTCTTTTTTGCAGTAATTTCTTTTACTATTATAATTCTCATCTAAAAAACGGTATAAAATAAAATCCTATCAGCATAGCATAATATCCTGTGGCAAAGCTTTTCTTTTTTTCTGTGGGTTGTCAACCTTATTTTTTTTATCATTTTTTTGATATTAGATTTGTAACACTATGGTTTGTGAAATAGAACTTAATTTTGATTATGTTAAAATTATAAAGCAAATTGACAAAAAAGGGGCAAGTATCACTGATAGTCAAGAGTACTTTACACTCAGCTAAGTTTTTTCTTATAGGTTATGCAGAAAAAGTGTTTATAGTATTGTTCAGTATTGAGTTGCTGTTAAAAGTGTTTGCGTTGACATTTCAAGGGTACTGTAAATCACTATTCAATGTCTTTGAGTTGATTGTAAGTTCACAATATTTTTTTTTTTTGTTTTTTTTTTTTTAGATAGTCTCAGCTCCTTGTGATTATTTTACTGTAATAGTTTGTTTAAATTCTACTGTCTTTGGAATTATTAGCAGCAAATTTTTGTTTTTCATAAAAAATTTGTGAATTTTAAAAATATTTCTTGAAATTTGAGATATTGAAAAAGAAGAAAACGCCACAAATTTATCAAAAATTTTCAGTAAACAATAACCTATCTTTCACTATAAATTTTTTGTGCCTTATTGAAGTTTTTCTAAGTTCAAAGACGAGATTAAAAATAAAACAATATTTTTGGCAATTTCGGAATAAATTAAAGCTTCTTGCAAGTAAGATGTATTTAGATGAGATATTTGGGCTATATTTGCCTGAAAGATGCAAAAAAAACTGTGTCAAAAGATACAGTAAGACGAAATAATTGTAAAAAGAAGCATCTTTCTCGAAGAAATGAAAATATACAGGGTGTATGTTACCTCTTAATTCAATAAACAGATTTTAAAAGTAAGGTGCTTTTATTAAAAGATTTGAATTTCAAGTTTGTTTTTTTAAATACAAGGTGCTTTATTATCTGGATTGTTTGCACTATTTATTTTTGGCTAGGAAATCTTTAAATAGATTATGTCTGCTTTGTTTAAGTTCAATATTGCCTTTTGTAAGAATAATCTTTATCATTGCTACTTAGGTAGAATAATATTATTTAGTTCATATTTGCGTAAACCATATCCTTTTTTTCCTTTATCTAATTAAAAAAATATTCACTGAATTTTAAGAACTTATGGGTCATCAATTATTTGAATTACATAAACTGCTGAATAAAAGTCCCTTCTCCCATGTGGTTTATCATTTTTTCATTGCTGACTTTAACTTTTTAAAACTAGAAGCTTTTTACCAAATAGGAATTTTATTACATTTACAGCAAGGCAATTTTTAACAGAAGTTACATTGTAGGAACAAAACCATAATCTTAAGCACACTTGTTGAAATAAATGCAATAAGATGCAATAAGATGATTTCCATATAATGTCAAAATGGATTATAAAAATAACTGATTTTGATTACTGTGTCTGTTATATATTATTGCATCTGCTATTTTGGTGATGATGAGACAAAATTTGAAATTACAAAGTAATGCTAAAGGTCTATTTACACGTTGAAACAAGCTTTAAGGGTTACTGTTGGTAACTCGTTGATGTCTTTATTTAAATGGTTTATATTAATTATTAAATTTTTTTAAATGGTAATTTGTTGGCGATTATGTCTAATGGCTTCTTGTTTCACTGGTAATTAAAATTTCATCTCTGAAATTATAAATCTCTAAAGTGTAAAGTCTAATGTTAAAAGTTTGTCCCTTGGTATAATTTTTAATATAATTATAAATATAATTATAAATGTCATAATTTTCAAACTCTTGGGGTTTAATTAGTGTTCAAATTTCTTGCAAGCATTCGAAACTCAGAAATGGACCATGAAAGTGATTATAGTTATACGTTAGAATCAAACCAGCCAAACAATAAAACAATTGCTTCTAATACAAATGCTTAAAGAAAAGATCCTATAACTATAAAGAATGTTGCATCTCTTTATGCTGATGTTATCTGGCAAAACAAACTCGTTGCTGATGGAATATAACGTCAAAATTATATAATAAGCTTATAAACATGACACCATTAGCGGCAAGGACTTGATAGTGTTGAAATGATATCAATTATTAAGAACATCTTCACTGATGAGTTTTTAGGTTATGTAATAGAACAATTTATTCTTTTTTTCGAAAAATAAAAATATGTGTAAAAAGGTATATAAAATAGCTTCTTATATGCAAAGATGCAAATAATTTGATAGCTATAGACCTCCTTTCACTGCTGCTAATATTGTGTTATAGATATATTGTAACCTTGCTTTATTGGGCTATTTTTCCAAAACTCTGTTCCTCACATGTATTATTCCCACAGCAGACCTTGTTATACCAGGATTCTCTCACATGGTGAGTCAAAACTAACTTAAATTAATGTAAAAGTACCTAGATTTTGTAGGTTCTTCAATGTTTAGTGATGGGGGTGGGGATAATTTAGTTAGTTTTGATGCTGTCCATAAATATTTTGAATATTGGCCAATAACTTTTTGTTGTTGTTTACTTTCATTTTAAGGCAAGTATTTCTTTGAATGTCAGAAAAACTGATTGTTTTAGTGTTTGTTAGTTGTTTAATCTTACCTTTGGTGATAGGTATATCGTTTAGATTTGTTCTTGTGATTTATTTCTTTTCTAAAAATGTTTTATTCTTTTTTTTGTTATATGGAATGTTTTACAGTAATTAACTAAATACTTTCCCTTTTTCCCTAGAATTAAATGTTATATAATATGAAATATATAGATTTACCTCTTGCACAACATGTATGCAGTTATTTTATAGCCTGCATAACAACTTTCTTACAGCAAAATGTCACTTTACCATTAAAAATTTTTGTTATTTCAGCATAAAGCCCAAAAATTTGGTAGTAAATTCCATTGAAATTGATTATGATAAATTTTTGAATAAAAACTGTTAATTTGAGATTTAACTAGGACTAATGTGTGGCAGAAGGGCATTAGTGAGGCATCAAAACATGATTTTATATATAGCTTGTTAAGTCAGGTAACTGAAAACATGTCGCTTCAGAAGTTAATTGTTCAGGGGAACATGTTTTTAATAACATAATTCTCAAATAATGCACTGTATGCTAATTCATTATTGTAGAAAAATTGTGTTGAAGATGGAAAGGTATTATATAATAACATATTTTTTCTTGATACAACGCACTTCCCCTTGCATTCTCAGCAATTTCTCATTAGTTTTTACTGAGATTTTGCAAGAAGGTGTAAGTCATAAATACAGAAAAGCGGTTTTAGAAAAAATTTTTTTTTTTTTTGGCACTGGATCTGATATGTCCAAATACAGTCATTCCAGCCTTGAAATCAGTAAAAACAGTATTTTTTTAAGTTTGTAGAAATCCACTCATTATTATTTTTTTTTGAAGCTTTGCATTAATTTTGTAATATTTACTATTTAAAAAATCTTCAGCCCTCAAATTTTTTACGATGCTAGAAATTCATAACAGATTTAGATGATGAAATAATATTGCACTTTCCTTTTCCAAAACTTTAATCTGAATCAAAGATTAACAGAACAGAGAATGTAAATGCTGTCAATCCGTTGAATATTTTGACTTAACTTTTCAAATTTCAAACTAATGCAATTTTATCATTGATAGTTCTTCCATGATTATTCCACTAAGATAAAAAAATGTTATGTGTTCATTGATTATTTATTTGAATGGAATTATGTATTGATTTGTTTATTATATATTTTTTTTTGGAGATTTCCGGAATTTTTTATAAAATATATTTTTTCGGTGTATTTCCGAATAAAGCTCTTAAGTATATGCATAAATGCAAATACTTTATTGTATTACTTTAAAAATACACACCTGGAATATGAAGGTTTAAATATTAAATTTTCTCTTTAAGGGGTTGCTAGCTTTTATTGAATAAATTGGTAATTAAGAGAGGACTTTGTTTTTGAAATGTAGTTTTATTAAGGGGAAAGTTTATACAAATATATATTTTTTAGTGCTTTTTTTGTTAGGTTGTGGTACTTAGCATAATAGAAGCAGCGTCAACATTTACGTTTGGATTAAGTGTGCTTCGTTGTTTACGTTTGCTTAGAATATTCAAAGTTACCAGGTAAATTTGTTGCATATTATGATATTTCAATAATTCATTGATGTAAATCAGGATACAAAAGATGAGAGAGTAGTGCCATAGCTAGCAAAAATTCATATATTTTCATGGCCACACTAATTCTGCTTCCCAAACTCCTAAAAAGAAATTATTGTGTAATATTTATATCTGGATAACTCAGTTGGTAGAGCATCTGACTCTTAACAACAAGATCATGTTTTCAAATCCGGGTAGCGCCCATTCAGCCTATGAGTAGCACTTCGGTGCCGTAAGTTTTAACTCCTTTCTGTTTAGCTTCCTGCTTATAGTGGCCTTGCAGAAAGCAACTTATAAAAAAAAACATATCAAATCTTTAATTTAATGACTATACACATCATGACATAATGTTTTTGCACTAGAAATGCATGCTTACGTTCCAATGTATGCACACTCCTTAAACCTCATAAAGTCACTTTACTTATAACCAGAAAAATTTCCGGGGATGTCAATGGCAATTGAAAATATCTCATTTAGGCTTTGATTAAAAAGTTATAGCAAAAGTATCTTTGCCTCATGTCAAAGCACATTTCAAACTAAGAATTTATTGAAAGTCTTACAGTAAACACAGAGACTTCTTGAATTTCTTGCTGCAAAAGCAAACGTTAATAATGTTTATGAGCAAGATGACACTAATTTTGCTCGGCCAAGACTAACAGCTAATGATAAGTTGGACAGGCTGCTAACATGCTTTTTGTTTGAAAAGTGTCATTACAATCTAGTCAGATATACATTACAATCATGTCAGATACCTGGTTGGTTCTAATGTTTACTGGCTTTTCAATTTAGAGATTATCCTACTAAATTCTTTTATTGAGCTTAAAGATGAAAACCTAATGAAAAAATAACACAATGCTCCTCCTCTGTTTTTGTCAAAAGAAGAAACAAAAGTATTAGGGTTGTTTTAAAAATTTTCTTAGGATAAATGAAAGTTTAGTCGTTAGCTATCATAGCTGCCTCTGTCAAAACTTCTGCTAAATGGAGCTCAAGCCCAAGACTGGTAAAAATTTTTCTGGAATGGTATATTACATTATAATGTATTTATTATATTACTATATTGGCCTCGGGGCCCTCAGCCCAAATTTGGGGTAAAGTTAGCTTTGAATTTATGTTAAAAATCTGTCAAAATTTGTGACCTATTTATTTTCCAGAAATCTATTAATTTTATAAAGATTTAAGAGTTTATTATCTACATTCTTTTAACAAACAGACAATAAATAGGATTTTATTTTTTCTAGACACTGGAATACATTGCGAAATCTTGTCTCATCATTGATGAACGCGATGAATTCAATTCTCAGTCTTATGTTTCTACTACTTCTGTTCATGCTTATCGCAGCATTACTTGGTATGCAGCTGTTTGCTGGGAAGTAAGTTTTATGAGTTTTATAAAGAATTTAAAAAGAACTTTTTGACCATCAGACTTACACCTTATCTTATATAATCCTGCTCTGTTTATGATGTTATTTCTTTAAAAATTGATGTTACAAGGCATTGATTTATTGGAATCACACAATGAGTCATATGAATTTGGTGCTGTTCTTCACACTGTCAGTCCATCTGTCCATCGCTCCTTTTGTGCTAGATCTTAATATCCCGTTATTATTATTTACTAAATTTTTCAATAAATTGAAGGATTAATGAGGCAAATGAGGTGACAGAGTCAGGCTTTTGAAAAAATAAAATTCTTGCTAACCTGATTTTGGGGTGAATGAGGCAAAATAATCTGTAATTTTTATTTTTATATAAATCTGCTCAACTTTTACTTATTTCTTGCATGTAGTTGTATGTAATAAAAAAATCATAAAAAGCCTGTTCCAGATTACCTTGAAAATTTGTATTTTTGCTAAAATTTGGGTAAATGAGGCAAATCATTTTTTCATGTTTTTCTAGAGGTTTATTAATTTTGCATGAGGTTAAGGGTTAATAAGGTAAATCTTGTGACGATAATGGATTTCTGCAAAATCTCCTGTTAGAAGGTTTTTGCGGTATTACAGTATTAAAGACTTGACCATTAAGTTTTTTTCAACTCTAACATCCAATTGGTGTATGAAAATATATATGCTTTTATGTCATTTTTAGTTATCGTGCATTTAATTTTAGAGTATTAGTCAAGATATGCTATTTTACCATTCATACCTAAACTGATAGTTTCATTTTTCCGTAAATTTTTCCTCAAAACCTATCATACCTGTAAGACTTAAAGTCGTAACATGCTAGCAGGTGTAGAGGCAGATATAATCATTTGGTGAAATATTAGAGCAATTTTTTGCTAGGATGATCCTTTTTCTAAAGAAAAAGAGGTAGCTTTGGTAAGGGTAGAAATCAAAAGGTAGTATAAGAATATTTGTCTGGAAGCTAAGTGCCATGCTAGTACAGTATGCAGATAAAAGAAGTAGAAAGAGGCAAACTTACAGGTATGCTGAGAAGATTAGACCAGTACAAATATTTTTTTCAAATTAGCAAAGTAAATGAAGATAGCTAGCATAAAGGAGGAAAAGAAGTTAGCTAGGAGGAGTTTATACAAGAAATCACTTAACGTTGAGATTAAATGGGCTGAAGATATTTTTTCAGAGTTTACTGCAGTGAATGGGCCAGTGGTGAATATTAATAAAAATGGGTAAATTCGGTTATACCTTGTTATAAATACATTCAAGAACAAACAAGAGACTGTATAGCTTACATTGATCAGCAACTACATAGCTTTTTTTGTTCGTTATCAAATCAGACGTATTAAAAAGCATCCTTATCAATAAACTATCACTCATCTTTCTGATTGACATTTTCTGACTGGTTGCAATTAGCCTTAAAAAAAGATAGGTTTTAAAACTGTCATTGAAAACATATTTTCTAACTCAACTAATACTGAAGCTTATTCTGGTCATCTAACCATCTAACTTTATCTGACTATCTTCTTTAGTTTCTAATCTACCCTCAGTTAAAACATTCATTCCTTGCAAGCATAACAGTTTTTTAAGAAACACAAAAAAATATGATAAGCTTCCTTGTTACATTGATTTTCAAACCATTAATATTATTAATATTGACAAAAATGATCCAAACACAAGTTTTAACTCCTTTTTAAAAATTTTAACAGTCTACTAGATAAACATGTAACATTGAAGCGAGCAACAAAAATTTTAAGCTGAAGTTTAAGCCATGCATTAGACAGCCTATATTAAGATCTATAAAAGTTTGTAGTAATTTGTATATAAGCTACTTAAGTGCCAAAGAACTTAAACAATATCTACACAATAATTTTAAATTTTAAAGCAATACGCTTATTAAGCTAATAAAGAAAGGTAAGCAAAATCATTTTTAAAATATTTTAAAGATGATTCTAAAAATCTTCATCAAAAAAAAAAGGGATTAAAAATATTATTAATTAATTAATTAAAAAAAGCAGCGACTCAGCACGTATATGTATTGATAATAATATTGCTATTAAAACCCCACTGAAATAGCAGATACGTTTTTGAAATAGACATTTCCTTCTATCTGTGCTCATGAATGGTAGTGAACTCCTACCATTTATGAGCACAGATAGAAGTAAAGTTGATCAAAAAAGGTTTATAGAAAAAAGCTTTGTTTTTGAATCATTGAATGGTACCAACCATTTTTACCTTGTTCAACAACAGTGCGACAATAATCTTCAAAATCAGCAGCTATTTCAATCTTATCAAAAGCATTGTTTATCTTGTTTAAGGATGTGTAAAAAGTAGTATCATCCGCATATATAGTAAGCTTACAAAGATTACTATCAGGCAAATCATTAATGAAAGTTAGATGAAGAGTAAGTCCCAGAACAGAAGCTTGAGGGACTCCAGAATTTACTAAATAACCGTTCGAAGAGTGGCCATCAAGGACCACCTTAGTTTATTTGCCAGACAAAAATGTTTTACTGATACTCAAAAATTCACCATAGATACCATATGGCTTCATCTTAAGGAAGTCCAGCATGCCACATCTTGAGGAATATCTTAGAGATGTCAAGTGCAATTGGCCTGGTTTCCCCGCAAGCATCAAGAAATTTATGGCATGTTCACAGATGACAGTCAGAGCATCAGCAGTGGGCCTACCAGAACAAAAACCATACTGATGATCAGAAAACAGATTGAGTGACTCTAAATGATGAGTAACACATGAGTTAATCAATGATTCAAAAGGGTTACTTATGACTGAAAGAAGAATGATAGGATGGTAATTACATGGATCAGATTGCTCTCTAGAATTGTTGCTCTCCAGAATTATTTTTGAATACTGGAACAACAGATGCTGACTTCCAGCAAGAGGTAAAACAGGATTCATGGGGACACAATTTAAACAACCTGCCGTTAGTTTGAGAGAGTTCTGGAGAACATTTTTGTAGCACAATTACAGGAATTTTATCATTGCCAGTAGCTTCCAATGCTTTTCATATCCCTCCTCTTACCTAAAATATTTTGGAGCCTTAATCAACAAACATCTTTCTTGGAAGCTTCACATTAATGAAGTCATTAAAAAATTAAATACAGCATATTATCAAAACTACTCCATTACTTAGATTTAAAGACGTTACGTTTAATTTTCTATACTTTCATCTCACATAAGTTTTTGCTGTCAAGTGTGGAGTCGGTGTGCAAATCCTTATATTAAATACCTTAGGTTATATGCACTATAACCTTATATTATATGCTCACTTATAAGAATAATTAATTTTATGCCATTTCATTCTGATGTCTCTTTGCTGTTTACCATCTTAAAGATTCCTTTGTTTAAATAACTAATAAAAGCTTCTAATATAATGTTTGTCTTCATTTCTTCAAAAAAGGATTTACCTAAAACCATTTACGAATTGTTTATTAAAAGTTACAGTAATACTCGTAACAGTAAAAGTGACAAACTGTTTTTACCAAATTTCGAAAGTGTAAAGTATAGCAAATACTCTATAACGTATCAATGTACTGCTGAATAGAACAAGTCTATATATGAAATGATATTGATTTTCTCTAAAAAATATGAAATATACTTTT
Source organism: Euphysa ruthae (assembly GCA_035046665.1). Lineage (NCBI taxonomy): Eukaryota > Metazoa > Cnidaria > Hydrozoa > Anthoathecata > Corymorphidae > Euphysa > Euphysa ruthae. The sequence continues at coordinate 1,528 of JAUZNK010046992.1, read as the reverse complement.
TTGAATCATTTCATGATTTGAATAGATTAACTTAAATTAATACAGTGTAAGAAGTTTGTTCTTAAAGTTTTTTTTATGTTTTGTGTCTCTAAGAATATAATCTTTTATTTGCAGAATTGATAGCCACTTCTTTTGGTCGGCTATTAGCTATATGAGTGACTCTCTCATATAACCATTTCCTGTACATTTTTGAATTGAGGACAAAGTTTTTAATATCAACGTTTATTTTAAAAATAACATGAAAATATCATTAACATTTAATCACGTTTAATGCTAGCAAATATTTTTATAATCGTTTCTTGTTATCATAAACAAACTTGATCTTAAACCCTACTGGTTTGATTTTGTCTTAAAACATTAATTAATCTGTCATAATTTCTGGTTAGACATGTCATAATTTCTATTTAGTCACGTCATCATTTCTGGTTAGACATGTCATAATTTTTATTTAGACACGTCATCATTTCTAGTTAGACATGTTATGTTATAAATCGGTGAACCAAATTGGAATAGACCAGAAAAACGATATTAAGAGGATTTAATGGAGATTTTCATAGTGAAATATCTTAATGCGAAGTGAAAACATAACATCGTCATTGTTTAGTGATAATTTTTGCGATCAAACACAAGCCTTATATTATGTAACTACTAAAACTATAGAATAATTTACAAAAACACTGAAAGAGTTTTCAGTATAAAATCATTAGAAGTATGATCTTTTTCCCAAATTTAATTGAAGGAAAATAGTAAAAACTGATATTTCTATTCTGCCATGATGTCAGCTTTAATCAACAATCATTATTTAGCTACTAGTGTATTATTTTTTATATGAAAGGCTAATTCCTGTATTTAATGAAACAATTTTTTATTCTTTTAAATTAATATAAACTTTTCTTCAAAAAAGAAAATGAGTTAACTAAATAAAGGTGTGTTGTGCTGACCTAAACCATATATACTACTGAACATACTTGATATAGATCAAATGTTTTATGTGGCTTTTTTCTTCTATTCAATTCCAGATAATAGAGCTTGTTGAATTTTTCAAGCTCAATGTATTTGCTCAATTTTGTAAAAACATATAAGCCTCATGTAAATAATTTTTTTTTTTTTTTTTAAACTATTTTAAAAAACCTAAACTAAAGAAAATTTTATGAATTTTATCCAAAAATAAATAGACTAAATAGAATAAGTAGACTTATTTGTTTTTGACACATAATACAAAGTATGTAATGCATCAAAGACCACAAAAATTTATTCCATCATAAGCTAGAATGTATACTATGAAAGGAAAGTCTGAAGGGATCTTTTAGGATGTTTTTTTTTTTTTTTATTAAATTATACATAGGAATGGTTCTGGTAAAATTTTACTACTGCAAACTTTTACGTTTCATTGTCGCTTTCTGGGAGAGAGAGAGAATGTTATATTTAACGTGGGGAACCAACAAATTGCTGAGACAATATTTCCAGATGGGCCCATGTGGCGGGTCTTGGAGTACTTAGAACGCCCATTTGCGTCTACGAAATTCGC
>JAUZNK010046981.1:0-16409 GCA_035046665.1 Euphysa ruthae | reverse complement strand
CATATTACATGAACTAAAATCAAGGGCTATGAAAGAATATTTACTATATAACAGGTAACTCTTACAAAAGGTAATTTTCACAGAATTCTCATGACTTTTAATCAGCACCTCAAACAAGTTCTATGAAACCTTCTTGAATCTTCTTTGAAGGGTTCTATGAAAAGATAATCGGCATTCTTGCCAAAATTTATCTTCTAGGTTTCCCTTCAATTCGCGCTTAACAGCCTCAACTAATTTTTGGTTTTGCTCTGTATTTACATTAAGCTTTTAATATTAAATGTGTAAATATATCTATAATATAATATATTTTTATAAAATAAATAAAGTGTATCTACTTATTTTGATTTTATGATAACTTACGCTTATTTGCTTATAATGTAGTTTTATGAAACAGGGAGCTACATGTATACTTGATATGTAATAATAAAAATAAAAATAATGCATAATAAAAATATATTCAGTGATCCATTTTTATTACGAAGATAAAATGACCTAATAACTTGAGTACATATAAAGATAAAAAAATTTTTTTTAGTAATTTCTAATGTTCTTAAGGTTGTTTATGGAGTTCACTCGCCTAAACAATTGTTTAGAAGTTATAAAATTGACATACAGATCAAAAACAAGATAATGTACACCCTCCTCAGGAATACTTGCATGCAGACGAACTGAAATAAAGAAAAAATAAAAAGTTATTGACAATATTGTTATAAATATGGACTGCTATTTAAAAATATAATTTCCAAACTCAAAATGGCCATCCCAATGATCTATTTTCTTTTCAAAAATGATCAAGCAGAACATGATAGCAAATTAGTTTAATAAAATATTCAAAAGAATTCTTTAACACTTTTTTAAGTGCTTAGCTTCAATGCATAAAGTTGCTTATGGTTTACAGACCCCTTCATTAATTTTTCATTAGTCTTTTGTCAGCTGTTCATGAAGGTGAAATGATGTCGTTTATGGTTTAGCAACTGTGTATAATATGAAGACATTTTTTTCCCCCTGTTTTTGAGAAATTTATGAAACTAAAATTTGCAGTTCTAATTCAGACTAATTTGCACCTACTTAAGAGTCACACTTTCAAATAAAACTATTTGAAAGGTGTCCATAAGATCAAATATTAATATTAATGCTTAATAACTTCACATAAAAGTTTACCCAAAATTCATAGGGTGGATTTTATGAACATTTTTGAGGACTAAATCATATTATTTTAAAAGATTTAGACGTGAAAACTTGTGAAGCATTATTCAATGAATCTGGAAACAAAAAATTCCTCCATATAAAACACTATGTAAAAAGAAAATTCAAAACATATGGAACAAATTTTTTATAGAGTAATTGGAAATTATAACTAAATTAAAATTTTACCAATATTTGGATGCTTTAGCATACGACAAATCCTTGCTTCTCTTTCTAGTTTTTGTAAATCTATAAAGTAAAAACAATAATAGTAATGGGTCAGGCATACAACTTGATACATTGAATGGTAGAAATTAGATCTTATTTGAAGAAATTCTAACATGTTTAATATTCAAAATAATTTTCATAAAAAAATCTACTTCCAGGGAAAAGGTTTTCTTTTTAAAAAGTAAAGTAAGAATGATTTCAGCATAATAATGCTGAAATAATAATACAAACCACAAAAAATTTTTTAGTAAATCTACTTGTAAGCACATGTAATTTTTAAACTTGTTTTGTTTTCAGCTACTGAGCAGACAAGTTCTTTCCTTTTCACATTTTTGGCGCTCTTTTGAGAAAAATTTAGTATGATTTAGGCTGAATCTTACATAAAAAAATTGTTGAACAAGTTGAGATTTCTTGCTTCTATAATTTACCCATGACTTGTATTGCCATAAATAACATAGAACACTTAGATAGTTCTAAAACTTAACTGCTTTGAGTAAACACATCCCAGAAAAAAATTTTAAAGGTAACATGTCAAAAAATATTTATTAACCTTGTTCTTTATTTGAGATCTTGCATAATTATTTATAGCAGTAGTGACAGATTATTTAATGTTTTGGATATATAGAATAATATAGGATCAACGGAAATTAATTTTAATCATGTTACACCTGAAGAACTTTGTAAACTACTCTTGAGTTGAAAAAGGCAGTATCTCATTATCTCTCTTAAAATCAACTGTATCATTTCTTGGATCTTATCTTATCTCTTTAAAAATTCTTTCCAGCTGAATTAACAACAGCAGATATTGAGTTAGAAAGAGGTGATGCATTTTATAAGGAAAATCATCATCCAATTAATATCTTATCAACTCAATACTTTATAAAACAATAATTTATGCATGCAGAACTTCTTTTCAAAGTGTTTGTGATTGTAGGAGTCATTAATGCCTCTAGTTTTAAGTTTTTCAAGTCACATAGAAAAAACTTTGCAAATATGCAAGTATTAAAATAGGTTTACGAATTATATAAATCAAGTAAACCCTAAATTGCCCATTGAATTCATTTTACTTTAAAAGCACAACTACGAACCAAAGTACTAAAATCAACTACCGATCCTACTATTAGGTATGACTCAGATTCAATTCGCTTCAAACCTTGCCTTGCTTAGGATAACCTTCCCAATGAGATCAAAAACAGTAAAAGCGTGATGACATTTTAAAGCAAGATTAAAATGTGGAGTGGATGTTCGTGCACCTGTCACCATGGCGATAAGTTACTTTTCTGAAAGGATGAAAAGTGTTAAATGCATGAGACTAAAGTGCCAACAAACAATATTTTGAGATAATATCTGGATTGTAATACTTGGACAAAATTTCACAATAATATAAAAATGATTAAATTTTTTTTAATGCATGACAATACATTGCATTTAATGCAATATATTTTTTTTAATAGCAGATGCTTTTTAATATTATAACCAAATCCGCAAATATTTCATGCTAACTTCTCATATGTTTATTTATTTCTGATAAGTTTGCAAAAGAGACTTTTTCACTATTTCACTAAGTTCTTTAGCAATAATACCTTGAAAGTGCCACTCTTCAGGTCCTAAGCCTGCTGCATCAATAGATATAAAAACAGGAGAAAATCAATCAATGTATTCTCACAGTAATTAAAGTTACAAACCTCTAGCAGAAAGTTTTTTTGTATTAAATATTTTGGTAGCAAATTCCATACGATTCTCTTTGTGGATGCATCTTTTAACTATGCTGAAAGCACCTCTAAAAAGAAAAAATATGTAAAAAAGTTTTAATAATACTGAAAGCACCTTTAAAGAAAACACATACATGTGAAAAAATTTTAACAAGTGACAATTTAAATTAGTATCAAACATTCTCAATAAAACAAGAGCTTATTTTTGAGTGCGGAAAGGTTTTATTTTTGATTTTTTTGACTAAGATTAAAGGTATGGATAAAGAGGTTTTTATCAAAGTTTTTATTTCTAAGCTAACCTGAGAAAAACCTTGTGTTCCATGTATGGAAAAAATTTCCAAAATACAGATTAACCATTGAATGGTAACATCTTAGATTTTACTTATTTTGTGTTCTGAAAATATATGAATTAATTTTTTAAAATAAAAAATATAGAAAAACTTTTAAAGTCAATTTTCACTCACTGTAAAAAAAAAATCAATTTCAAACACTCTTTATAGGGGAGATACTTCATTTTGCTAGTCTATCGTATGCAAAATAATATATGAACATATTTCCAAATTTCTTGACATAGACACTTTTTTTATTATCTAATATAGTTTGTAACAGGGCGTTTTTTTGGAATTATGAAGGATTAATCTGCCAGAAAATAATTATTTCAGGCAAAATAAACGCTTTTCACATTTTTTCTAGCCATCAGAAGTTTGGACATTTTCCTCCACCAATCAGTATAGAAATTTTGGTATTGCTTGCCTTAAAATATATTAACTAAATCTTTGGTGACTTAATTTCAAACATTTATCAAAAAGCATTTCAGAGTTAACACTATTGTGTTGCACCATCATTTTTAAGATGTAGTGTTCTCAAAAATTACTAGAAATAAGTAAAACTTAGGTATACCACAATTTTTAAGAAGTATCAAGAAGTTAAAAAGAAGCTTGCCAAGAGATGAAAGTCAAAAAAAAATGGTCATTAGAACCTTGTTCAAAGAAAATATTGCTTGCTCACCATGAAATTTAAGACATATCAACTTGGACTAATGTTGAAAATAGGGAAAAGTCTGGAAGAATATGAGTCGTTGTTGAAAACTTCAGAATCAAACTTTTCCTTTCTGATAATAGCATCAGTTTTACTTTACCAGGACGTAATAACTAAATGTAAGTTGGAAAAAATAAAACAGCTGAAAGATAGTCTAAGTACATACTTTGGACATTTAATGAGCTTTCCAAGATAATCAGTGAAGATATGGATGAAGAATTTTCGAAACAGAAATTGTCAACAACTTATCGTTATATCAGATCAAACAAAGAGTACATGATTCAAGGCAAAAGTCAATTTTCTGTGCCCAATTTGTGAGGTATTGAGCTCATTTGTAACGGTGTGAATAAATCATGTGATCAACTTGCTAACTAAATGCCATGAGCTCATTCTTATAGCTGCATATAATCCTGCGACAAAAGATTGTGCTAAAGAGCATTGTGAAAATTATCCTGTTTTTGATTTGGAGTCCTTAAATGATGTTGAAAAAATTTTTTACCACTGGATAAAGGAAAAAAGCTATAAAAAGCAACTCACTGAATTGTCTGGAAGTGATGTGAAGGAAAAATTATCAAAGTTGTTAAAAACACTTATCTCCACTATTTCAATAAACGAGAACAAAGTAATATGTATAAAAAACTATATATGAATATATATAGATGAATTAAAAGAAGATGGAATAGTTTTTAATGTCGATTTTTCAGAAAATTACAAGAACAAGCAATAGTATGAAATTAAGCCCGCACTTTATGGTGAAGGTCAGTTTTCAATCGACACTGCTTGCATTCATGCATTTTCTAAAAATATTCTTTGTTGTCACAGTTTTGTATTAAGCACTCCAGAAAATGACCATTGTAAAGTAAATAAGTATTTATTCTACCACAAACAAATGTACAATTGTAATATGTGATGGTTGTAACTGTTACAAATAACAAACATACAAATGTAATGGTTGTAACTTGAGTTTTGCTTTAGATCATTCTTGGTTTCTGTAACGGAAAAAAATGAAGGTAGTAAAAAAGATGAAGTTTTGGTTTGATGGATGTGCCTCTCAATTTCAAAGCCAATACAAATTTTATATGAAGAAAAGATCTAATCGAGATATTAACATTCAATGGCATTTTTTTGAGGCAAGTCATGGAAAAGTTCTAAACATTTTGCACTGTATGCAAATTCAATTTTACAAAAGATTAATGTTAATTTTGTGGACAGCCATGAACTTAGTTAATGTAAAAGCGCCTCCTGTTCTTTGATTCATTTTTTTTTTAAATACATGAATAATCTTGAATTGGTTTTACCACAGCCGTTTTAGATGAAAGTGAAAAATTTAAGTTTGTTTGTTCGCATGGCTTTAACCTGATGTGAGAGATTGGATATTCCACAGTGTCCGTGAAGATATGCACATAAACTCAACCATGATTAAATAACACCAAAAAATTGATAAAATAGGGGTTATTGTTATCATACATCACTATTCCTTGACTCTGTTTTTTGAAAACTTACATGAATAATCTTATTTTATTGAACACATGATATCCCAAATTAACGAAAAAAAAAAATATATTAAATTTATTCAAACATCCAGATTGAAGTTGAATGTGACACACATGGTTTGGATATCTTTAAATTGGAAATCAAAACAAAAAAAATTATTACGCCAACGTAATAATTAGCGATGCATGTTAATTTTGAAAAATGATGAAAATTGCCGAAAAAGCCAATTTTGAAGATAAAAATATGTATAACTCTTGCAATGTTTATATAAAATATTTATATTAATTTTAAAGATAACTTCTTCAACCTTAACAAGCTTTTTACAGAATAAAAAATATTAAATATAGATCTTGGTATAGAATATGAATAACCCATTTTTCGGAAAAATTTAAGTTGAAACTAAAGTTTATTTCTGCTGTGTACAGGTTTGAAACGGCTAGCCACGTATTCCATATTTTTTCTACTGAAACTTAAAAAATCTGACTGAAATTCAATCTCAGAGATTGTTAATGTATCACTAACTATAATAATTTGTAGTTATTACTTTTTTCGGAACAGTTTTTTATCTAAACTGTCTGTGTATCCTGAAATGAAAATTAAATACTATGAACAATTACTATGAGCAATTACTATGAACATCACTTCTGTAATTAAACAAAAATGATAAAATTTATTTAAATTATTTTACGTGAAAAACGAAAACAAAACGCAATTAAAAACAACTATATGTATGATATCTTCCTGCGTTTCCCGCTATGTGATTTTTAGTGGGTGTTCAAAATAAAAAGGAACTCTTTGAAAATTGATTTGCACGTATGTATTTTTTCCAGATACTTATATATCTAATTATTTCAGACTAAAAATCATACAGAAAATTAAGAAATGCTTACTTTCCTAATTCTTCTTTTAAATCGTAGATATCTAAGAATTTAATGGGAATTTCTTGAGCAGCCATTTTCGTTTTTGTGCCTCAGAAGCCATGTTTTGTTTTGATTTTTTTTTAAATTACAAAACACCCTTTCACGCTATTGCGGAGATAGTCGTTCACGAATTTTGTGAATATAACTTATGATTTGATTGTTTGACTTAATTTTCTTTTCAAAGGCGCCTATTTTGCTTTAAATACAATGTTTTACGTTTATAAAATATTAAAGAAGTTTATTCCAAGCAAGAGAACGATTTCATTATAATTTTACAGAAGAAGTACAATTATTTATATGAATTTTTAATAATCTATTTTCAAGATTAAGTTGAGTTAGGCTTTTTCATTTTATGTCTGCTAAACAAATTTCAATGTTTTCATTCAATGTTTTAACAAACAATTTTGTTTATTTTGGGAATTTATTCTTTATAATAACTGTTTTTCAAGACACCACTTAGCCTACGCAACTGATTAATTGCTATTATGCTATCATAGTTTTTCACACCTCCCATACCTTTCTTTTTTTGGAGAAAACCATTATTTAATAGAAGTAAGAAACTGAGTTCGAAATTTGTTCTTTATCTAAGAAAAATATTTATACTTTATGACTTCAATATAACCTGGAATTACTTAGCCTAAAGATAAAGATGTTTTACCTCATTCATAGTATGCATTTTAAAAGATTTATTTTTATTTTTTACACATGACTTTATTGTAATATCTCTAAAATTAATGAATTGGTATTGTACAAAATGTAATTAGATAAGGAATATCACCCTAAAAATCACAATTGTTAGTGATTTGAGATATTAATCTCTCTTCCCAGAGATAAAGTAAAACCTGAGAACTGTAAAATATAAAAATAACATGTTACTCCTCACATAAATCCACTTGCATATATTAAGCAAATATTTTTCTTATCAAATGTTTTAAATAAAAAAAAAGCACATACCCCGAAAAATGCACATACTTTTAGTAATTGCCACTAGAAAAATCGAAGGTTGTGGTGAAATTTGGTATTAAATTTCTCACTAGACGACTTTTTCACCACGGGAATTTCGCCAATGAAATTTGAAATCAACAGGATGCTTCTACCTGAATTTACTGAATCAATACCTAGCCAATGCGTTGCTTGCTAAAAATGATAAAACGTGATTTAATTTAAAGTAAATTAATTATTGAATGATAATTTTACCTTTTGCCTAATTCTACTTCAATATATTTCAATCAGTTTATAACATCAATTGGTAAAAAAATTTCCTATTCGAATGATACGAGTAAAACTTCAGCTTAGGATAAGTTCCAAAAAACCTTTAACACAATAGAATACACCATTTTGCTTGAAAGTCCTGGCTGGCTGGCAAAATTTAGTAGGGTTTATATCATTGAACGTATGAAAAGAGAACGGGAAAGTTAGATTAGAAAGCAGCTGTTCAAAAATCCCAGTATAGCGCGAGATCTTTAATAACACTTTAGATGAATCAAACGTCAATGAACATAAGTTAAACCTCAGCACAGAGAAATGCGATTTTTGTAAGGCAGAAAGCTATACTTCAGGAAGAGTGTAGAGGATATTTATTGAGCATATTTTTCAATTTTACGTGATATGAATCGTGTTTAACGTGTTTTGCTGTCGATACGAAGATATGAAAGTTTTCCCAGCAATGTTGTATACTAATTTTTTAGTTACGGCTATTTAAATTGCGCGTTGATGTTCTTCTGTGTGTTTCATAATCTCACATTTAAAATCCCTGATGTACACTAAAGGATAATCTTTACATGGAATGCGATAGATAACGCTGTTTTTGTCATTTAGAAAAAGAGGTTCATTTGGATGCGAGAGTAAAAAACGACTTAAAAATTTTTCCAATATTATGACGATGTAGAGCTATATCATGACGATGTGAAAAATTCAAGAATCGCCGACTCGACAACTAAAACATTAAATCAGGAAACATCATTTTCATGCAAGCAATTTTCTTTGTACTGTTCAATACCAGAGCTTGGTGAGCAAAATGCGCATTTCATTTGAAGAATGTACAAATCATGATGTAACATTGTCAAAACGCATTTTATTTGAGGCTTGTGCAAATCACAACACAATATTTTTAAATACGTATTTCATTTGAGGGATATAAAAATCACGACGCAATATTTTTAAATACGTATTTCATTTGAGGAATATAAAAATCACGACTCAATATTTTTAAATACGTATTTCATTTGAGGCTTGTACAAATAATGACGCAGACTTTTAAAGAAATAATTACAAAAATGATTTTTTTTTAAAAAATAGGAATTTCGTTGCAAATAAAGTTTTAAATATTTTGTTTGAAAATAATGTGACCAATATCCTCTCTATTTCTTGGACTTGATGTTTAAGTATCGAATAGTTGGCTTCTCCATGAAGAGATTGATTTAATTTTTTTTTTTTAGCAATTTGGAATTGACAGTCAAATAAAAATTTTAGGACTGAAATAATCGTGTTCAAAATATACACTTTCTTTATTTTTAAAGCATATAAATAGAGTATTAGATGGAATATCGCAATGAGCAATAAACTGTTACCCTCTTAGGTCAATAGTAATATTGGAATTTGGTTTACCTAAATTTTATGAGAGTTTATTGTTTGGTGGTTAATTACGCATACTCTTCTTGGTGATTTAATAAAAAAACTATCCATAGACCAGCAGCAAACTATAAAATAATATTCTTTCACATATGAGCATGATATAGTCAATGATTTATACGCTCATAACCCATCATAGGTTATTGAAAATAATTAAAAGTTTTTATAAAAAAGCAGTTTGAATATAAAATAAAAAGATAAGTAAATCAAATGTTAAAAGTGGAGAGAAAATTTCTTATATCCCTCTTGAAATTGTCTGATTGTAGATGTCGACGAATTTCTAAAGGTAGACTGTTAAATAATTTACTAAAAGTTTATTTAGCTGAACGTTTGAAGTGTTCGAGTTTGAGTTTTGGAAGTCTTAAAAGATAATTGTTTTTTCTCGTGTTGGCTGAATGAGATATCAAATTAAAACTAGCTAGTAGCATGTGCTAAGATGCCCTCTAGAATTCAAAAAAAAAGCAAAAAAAAAAATTAAAAAAAAAAAAAAAAAAAAAGTTGGATGATGAACAAATATTGGATGATGAACCAAAAAATTGGATGATGAACAAAATCGAGATTTCGCATGATTTGTATCGTGAAAAATAAAACCTCATCGTTTCTGTGATGGCAATAATCTTTAAAAAATAAAATTGGGCAAAAAAAGAATTGTGGTAAAAAAAACTGTAGCGAAAAAACACTTTCGGCAAAAAAAAAAAAAAAAAACTAGATAAAAAAAAATATATATATTTATGATGAAAAAAAGTTTGATGATGAACAAAACAATTGGACAATGAACAAAATCGAGAACCCGCATGACCTGTATCGTGATACAATAACGCCTCTTCGTTCTTGCGGAGGCAACTACTTGTCACCTTTAACGCCAGAAGATATAAATTATCAAACTCTTCTATTGAATATTCCTTCAATATAGTTTAAATTAATCTTTTTTGAAGTGTCCCAGTTAAGCTGCATTGATTATTAGCAACTTTAGGATATGAGATTTGGTAACATAAAGGTTAAATGGCCGCCTAAATCATGGCTCTTTACCTCTCTCTTATTTGAGATTTCCATGCTGAAAATACTTTTTTATAGAAACAGTCACTTATGATTAGACTCCCTAATCACTGGTTTACGCAGTATTAAAAATGTACCCAATGCATTAGTACCACACCAGTACTCTATAATAACAATTATGTCGGTAAATGGATACCAAGATCTGTGGTTTAACCCTATTGATTGGGGGTGAATATGGTTGTAACCTGTGGCCCAGCTGGAAATAAAGCCATTGGCATTTTGCTGATTTTACCACGTAAAATATGACACCTGCCCACCTGCTTCCTTGCCTACCACTTTTACTTTCTCAAAGTTTTTTTTTGCTGATTTTATGAAATTTGGGATGTTTGTACATTGAAAAAAAAAATTATGTCCATATAAGGTAAAAATGGCCTAGATATGTATTTTTTACTGGCGTAGAAATTTCCGAGAGGGAGAATTCTGACGAAGAAAACTTCTACTCTTGAGGTCAAATCTCGAAGTAAAATCTTTACTCACCCCGTGGGATGGATAGGAAAAAGATTTAATTAACGCATTGAGTAAATATATCCTTGCAAAATTTTGTGTGATTGGAAGAAATTTTCATCAAAAAAGATATTTCAAACGATTTTATCATCGGTCCTCATTTTTCTTTTTCTATTAAAGAATTGAAGATATCATACTTAATTTCCTAGATGAAGCAAATTCAAACCTGTCATTTATTTATTAATTAATGAACATGTATTAAATTTCGATGTTCATTTGATAAATTTGATGCCAAAATTAGATGTGAAAAATTTGATCCAACGGTAGCTTTTTGACAAAGTTAAATTGGCATGGTACAAGTCCTTCTAGATTTCATGCGTATTGGTAAAAGATGCTATGGATGAAATGCTGACGATCGCATAAATTACTCAAGACACTTTACGTATTACTGGACCAGGCAGAAAAACCTATAAACAACATTTTCGTTGATATACCAGGAGTTTAAAGATGGGAATTTTTCAATCAAATTGTCTTGCGGTGAATTTAATATGCTGGCCCATAAGTAAGTGATTGAGCAGACGATAAATTGCGACCAGACAGGTTCTGGTGGGGTATAAAACATGTTTCCACATCCAAAGGCTCAGTGCAACGCTGGGTATTATCTAGCCATAATACTGCTACTCTAGTCTAGAGTATTGGATTAGACAAACCAAACAGACTACCATATACAATATAATATAAAATAAAGTAAAAACTAACAGTCAGGAATGGTTTGATAGTGAGATTGCAGAGAAAATCGATATCAGAAATGCAAAATTTAAGAAAATTAAAAATTGTTGACAAAGATATTTATTTAAAATTGAAAAAAGATGTAACTGACACAATCAAACGAAAAAAACAATTAGTTAGTTAGGCTTAAGTTAGTTAATTAGTTAGGCTTTTTCATTTTATGTCTGCTAAACAAATTTCAATGTTTTCATTCAATGTTTTAACAAACAATTTTGTTTATTTTGGGAATTTATTCTTTATAATAACTGTTTTTCAAGACACCACTTAGCCTACGCAACTGATTAATTGCTATTATGCTATCATAGTTTTTCACACCTCCCATACCTTTCTTTTTTTGGAGAAAACCATTATTTAATAGAAGTAAGAAACTGAGTTCGAAATTTGTTCTTTATCTAAGAAAAATATTTATACTTTATGACTTCAATATAACCTGGAATTACTTAGCCTAAAGATAAAGATGTTTTACCTCATTCATAGTATGCATTTTAAAAGATTTATTTTTATTTTTTACACATGACTTTATTGTAATATCTCTAAAATTAATGAATTGGTATTGTACAAAATGTAATTAGATAAGGAATATCACCCTAAAAATCACAATTGTTAGTGATTTGAGATATTAATCTCTCTTCCCAGAGATAAAGTAAAACCTGAGAACTGTAAAATATAAAAATAACATGTTACTCCTCACATAAATCCACTTGCATATATTAAGCAAATATTTTTCTTATCAAATGTTTTAAATAAAAAAAAAGCACATACCCCGAAAAATGCACATACTTTTAGTAATTGCCACTAGAAAAATCGAAGGTTGTGGTGAAATTTGGTATTAAATTTCTCACTAGACGACTTTTTCACCACGGGAATTTCGCCAATGAAATTTGAAATCAACAGGATGCTTCTACCTGAATTTACTGAATCAATACCTAGCCAATGCGTTGCTTGCTAAAAATGATAAAACGTGATTTAATTTAAAGTAAATTAATTATTGAATGATAATTTTACCTTTTGCCTAATTCTACTTCAATATATTTCAATCAGTTTATAACATCAATTGGTAAAAAAATTTCCTATTCGAATGATACGAGTAAAACTTCAGCTTAGGATAAGTTCCAAAAAACCTTTAACACAATAGAATACACCATTTTGCTTGAAAGTCCTGGCTGGCTGGCAAAATTTAGTAGGGTTTATATCATTGAACGTATGAAAAGAGAACGGGAAAGTTAGATTAGAAAGCAGCTGTTCAAAAATCCCAGTATAGCGCGAGATCTTTAATAACACTTTAGATGAATCAAACGTCAATGAACATAAGTTAAACCTCAGCACAGAGAAATGCGATTTTTGTAAGGCAGAAAGCTATACTTCAGGAAGAGTGTAGAGGATATTTATTGAGCATATTTTTCAATTTTACGTGATATGAATCGTGTTTAACGTGTTTTGCTGTCGATACGAAGATATGAAAGTTTTCCCAGCAATGTTGTATACTAATTTTTTAGTTACGGCTATTTAAATTGCGCGTTGATGTTCTTCTGTGTGTTTCATAATCTCACATTTAAAATCCCTGATGTACACTAAAGGATAATCTTTACATGGAATGCGATAGATAACGCTGTTTTTGTCATTTAGAAAAAGAGGTTCATTTGGATGCGAGAGTAAAAAACGACTTAAAAATTTTTCCAATATTATGACGATGTAGAGCTATATCATGACGATGTGAAAAATTCAAGAATCGCCGACTCGACAACTAAAACATTAAATCAGGAAACATCATTTTCATGCAAGCAATTTTCTTTGTACTGTTCAATACCAGAGCTTGGTGAGCAAAATGCGCATTTCATTTGAAGAATGTACAAATCATGATGTAACATTGTCAAAACGCATTTTATTTGAGGCTTGTGCAAATCACAACACAATATTTTTAAATACGTATTTCATTTGAGGGATATAAAAATCACGACGCAATATTTTTAAATACGTATTTCATTTGAGGAATATAAAAATCACGACTCAATATTTTTAAATACGTATTTCATTTGAGGCTTGTACAAATAATGACGCAGACTTTTAAAGAAATAATTACAAAAATGATTTTTTTTTAAAAAATAGGAATTTCGTTGCAAATAAAGTTTTAAATATTTTGTTTGAAAATAATGTGACCAATATCCTCTCTATTTCTTGGACTTGATGTTTAAGTATCGAATAGTTGGCTTCTCCATGAAGAGATTGATTTAATTTTTTTTTTTTAGCAATTTGGAATTGACAGTCAAATAAAAATTTTAGGACTGAAATAATCGTGTTCAAAATATACACTTTCTTTATTTTTAAAGCATATAAATAGAGTATTAGATGGAATATCGCAATGAGCAATAAACTGTTACCCTCTTAGGTCAATAGTAATATTGGAATTTGGTTTACCTAAATTTTATGAGAGTTTATTGTTTGGTGGTTAATTACGCATACTCTTCTTGGTGATTTAATAAAAAAACTATCCATAGACCAGCAGCAAACTATAAAATAATATTCTTTCACATATGAGCATGATATAGTCAATGATTTATACGCTCATAACCCATCATAGGTTATTGAAAATAATTAAAAGTTTTTATAAAAAAGCAGTTTGAATATAAAATAAAAAGATAAGTAAATCAAATGTTAAAAGTGGAGAGAAAATTTCTTATATCCCTCTTGAAATTGTCTGATTGTAGATGTCGACGAATTTCTAAAGGTAGACTGTTAAATAATTTACTAAAAGTTTATTTAGCTGAACGTTTGAAGTGTTCGAGTTTGAGTTTTGGAAGTCTTAAAAGATAATTGTTTTTTCTCGTGTTGGCTGAATGAGATATCAAATTAAAACTAGCTAGTAGCATGTGCTAAGATGCCCTCTAGAATTCAAAAAAAAAGCAAAAAAAAAAATTAAAAAAAAAAAAAAAAAAAAAGTTGGATGATGAACAAATATTGGATGATGAACCAAAAAATTGGATGATGAACAAAATCGAGATTTCGCATGATTTGTATCGTGAAAAATAAAACCTCATCGTTTCTGTGATGGCAATAATCTTTAAAAAATAAAATTGGGCAAAAAAAGAATTGTGGTAAAAAAAACTGTAGCGAAAAAACACTTTCGGCAAAAAAAAAAAAAAAAAACTAGATAAAAAAAAATATATATATTTATGATGAAAAAAAGTTTGATGATGAACAAAACAATTGGACAATGAACAAAATCGAGAACCCGCATGACCTGTATCGTGATACAATAACGCCTCTTCGTTCTTGCGGAGGCAACTACTTGTCACCTTTAACGCCAGAAGATATAAATTATCAAACTCTTCTATTGAATATTCCTTCAATATAGTTTAAATTAATCTTTTTTGAAGTGTCCCAGTTAAGCTGCATTGATTATTAGCAACTTTAGGATATGAGATTTGGTAACATAAAGGTTAAATGGCCGCCTAAATCATGGCTCTTTACCTCTCTCTTATTTGAGATTTCCATGCTGAAAATACTTTTTTATAGAAACAGTCACTTATGATTAGACTCCCTAATCACTGGTTTACGCAGTATTAAAAATGTACCCAATGCATTAGTACCACACCAGTACTCTATAATAACAATTATGTCGGTAAATGGATACCAAGATCTGTGGTTTAACCCTATTGATTGGGGGTGAATATGGTTGTAACCTGTGGCCCAGCTGGAAATAAAGCCATTGGCATTTTGCTGATTTTACCACGTAAAATATGACACCTGCCCACCTGCTTCCTTGCCTACCACTTTTACTTTCTCAAAGTTTTTTTTTGCTGATTTTATGAAATTTGGGATGTTTGTACATTGAAAAAAAAAATTATGTCCATATAAGGTAAAAATGGCCTAGATATGTATTTTTTACTGGCGTAGAAATTTCCGAGAGGGAGAATTCTGACGAAGAAAACTTCTACTCTTGAGGTCAAATCTCGAAGTAAAATCTTTACTCACCCCGTGGGATGGATAGGAAAAAGATTTAATTAACGCATTGAGTAAATATATCCTTGCAAAATTTTGTGTGATTGGAAGAAATTTTCATCAAAAAAGATATTTCAAACGATTTTATCATCGGTCCTCATTTTTCTTTTTCTATTAAAGAATTGAAGATATCATACTTAATTTCCTAGATGAAGCAAATTCAAACCTGTCATTTATTTATTAATTAATGAACATGTATTAAATTTCGATGTTCATTTGATAAATTTGATGCCAAAATTAGATGTGAAAAATTTGATCCAACGGTAGCTTTTTGACAAAGTTAAATTGGCATGGTACAAGTCCTTCTAGATTTCATGCGTATTGGTAAAAGATGCTATGGATGAAATGCTGACGATCGCATAAATTACTCAAGACACTTTACGTATTACTGGACCAGGCAGAAAAACCTATAAACAACATTTTCGTTGATATACCAGGAGTTTAAAGATGGGAATTTTTCAATCAAATTGTCTTGCGGTGAATTTAATATGCTGGCCCATAAGTAAGTGATTGAGCAGACGATAAATTGCGACCAGACAGGTTCTGGTGGGGTATAAAACATGTTTCCACATCCAAAGGCTCAGTGCAACGCTGGGTATTATCTAGCCATAATACTGCTACTCTAGTCTAGAGTATTGGATTAGACAAACCAAACAGACTACCATATACAATATAATATAAAATAAAGTAAAAACTAACAGTCAGGAATGGTTTGATAGTGAGATTGCAGAGAAAATCGATATCAGAAATGCAAAATTTAAGAAAATTAAAAATTGTTGACAAAGATATTTATTTAAAATTGAAAAAAGATGTAACTGACACAATCAAACGAAAAAAACAATTTATAGTAAACAAACTAACCGAAAAAGCAGGTAAACCTAATGAACTTTGGAAAGAAATTAAGAAACTAGGG
>JAUZNK010046970.1:0-16410 GCA_035046665.1 Euphysa ruthae | reverse complement strand
ATATATCTGTGTGTGTATATATATTTATTTATATATATGTATATGTCGAATAATCAAAATTGGAAATATCTCACAATAAATGGGAAACACCACAAATATTATCACTCAGATCCATGAGCGCCTAAATATTATAAATTAAAAGGAAGGGTTTGAGATTAGTGACCCACAATCAGACTACAAGACCCGTTTCGTCCTTGTTTGGACTCGTCAGTTGTAGATACTGATTGCCGAAGATAGAATTGAAAATCTATCAGTTAATCTCCATATCTCGTTACTTGTGGTGTTGAAAAGGCAACTGCCTTTCCAAAGTATAAATCGAATAAATCGAATAATAAATGTTTCCCATTTATTGTGGGATATTTCCAATTGTAACAGCTTAGCCTGTCAGCCCAATCAATTTTTCTAAATAGCTGACATCATCATAAAACTATCAGAAATATTATTCTTAGATAACAAAATTAGTTTGCAATATTTGAAGAAGCAAAACACACAAACAGGATGAAACAAAACACACTAAAGGAAGAAACAACGTTCTAAAGGAAGAAAGAAAACACACTAAAGGAAGAAACAAAGGTCTAAAGGAAGAAAGAATTCTTTAAAAACAACATTCTAAAGATAAAAAGAATCGTTTAAAAAGAAAAGAAAAAACATACGAGCCCATTTTATGTATGGACATAGGAAATGACAATTTTTAACTTTTTTCTGTAAGGGTTATCAGAAACTTCAATGGTCTTCAAATTTTGTGGGACTAATGAACAGATTTCAAAAAAAACTGATGAAAGACAGACAAACAATTAGACACACATGGATTTAAAGAAATCCTAATATAGATCGACTTTTATGGTTTATTTCATGTAAAACAAACATTTAGCTACAAATAAAAATCATCGTGGATCTGCCACTCCCAAAGAAATAGAAAAATCGAACAATATAAAATTTAAGAAACATAACAAACTTCATTAACAGAATTTGCTGTTCTCCTACATGGCCAAAAAGTCTCACAAAGGCATCAGTGTAGGGTTTTTAAATTTCTGGACAGTTGCTTTTTATTTCAATTTTTTTTTTTTATATTTGATAAACAAAGGAAATTGGACAAAAAAAAACTATCACAAATAGATGACATCATTTCTTGAAAATAGATTAACAATTGTAAAAACTAAGATGTTTAGCGCAGACAAGAAAATTGTACATTATAACTGTTATTATAACGAAATGTTATACATTATATTATATTACCATGGCCAAATAGTAACGGGTGGTGCTAATCCTATATTAGCACAAAGTTTTTTTATACCAGCTTTATTCATTGACTAAAATTGACTAAAAAATCATCGTATAATTATTAATTAAACAGCATAAAAATTATTAATAGAAATGATAGCTTTATCTTTGAAAATTTATATAAATTTATATAAATTTATTTCAATGGCACAAAAATTTCAAAAAATGACAGTTCAAGATTGATTAGGTGTTCTACAAACTTAAATTGCTGAAAATAGGACTAAAATTCTGCACCAAAAATTTTAAAACAAACCTATAATATAAATAAAAAATCTAACACTAATACAATATATATATATATATATATATAATATATTTTTTTTACTTATATTTTTAAACAATTTTAATGTTAAATTTTAACTAATATCATCCCTAGCTGCAAATAAAAAGACAAACTACAGGTTTAAAATTGTCAAATTTTTGAAAAAAAAAGTGCATATTCAATTAAAAGAAAAGTAATATAACCTGGTAAATGAAACTTCAGCAGTTCATTTTCTTTTTAAATTTACTTATTTGAGCAAATTTACGTAAAAATTAATTATCTTTGTTGACATTAAGTTCCAAAGAAACGTTAAAGTTGCGGGAATTTATTTTTCTGAGACCGTGACACCTTATGTTTACTGAAAAATAGTTCTAAAAGAAACCTTTCCATCAGAAATCTGATCTTCTCGTATGCTCTACAAAACCATTGTATCGGGTCAAAACTTGCTCTTCTATACCGACAAAACAACGCCAACTGCGATAGATATTTTAAAATTTAGAAAAGCTCTTGTTTCAAATCTTTGTCAGACACTATCATTCATGCATGCATTTATGGGATGCGATACCATTTCGGCAATTTATGGACATAGAAAAACAGCAGCGTAAGAAAATTGAAAACTGACAAAAAGGCTTCAAGAAATGGTCTTGTAGCAAAATTATCAAAACCAATCACACAAGCAAGTAGCAAAAGTAGGCAGAAAAACATTAACAGGAAAAAAATATTCCAATTTTGCATATAAAATAAAACTAACCAAAAAAATTCAAACCATCTGCATTTAAAGTTTGCTCATTACAAATAAAAACATTTATGATTAATGATTTTCAAAGTATTTGTAAGTTGGTTGAACGGGAACCTTGAATTTGTTAAATAGTAAACAATGTTTCCAATAGTTATTATGATAAAGGAAACGGGTTTGTTTTTCAAACAAATGAATAATAATCAACACGCAGCTTATTTATTATCAAACAAACGAAGCTTTTAAATACAAATACTTAGTCAATATTAATATTATAAATGTTATTATTAACTAGTGGATTATAAACGAAAATGTTGAGAATGTTTTCAAAAATAAATAAATAAAAAAAAACAGCAATTAAACAAATAAAAATTATTATAAAAATTAATATCAAAATTAGTATAATACAATATTTGAGGATTCCTACGATATAAATTATTAAACATTTTTCTCTACCAAAAACAAAGGTAAAAATTTTTTTGTAAATTAGGTCACCTCTACATGAAATTTAGAGCATTGTCTCATTTAAATGAATAGCAAAATAATATAGAAATATAAGGACCCTTTAAAGGTTTGTATGAGTACAGGGGCAGGCTCACTAAAAAAAATTGGATGAAAAACGAAATGAATTCAATTTATTGCATGACAAATGCATTACAAAATATTACTATTAAAGTTTTACACTGCAGTTTTTATATTTTTTTGATTTATTTTTTCAGTTTTAGTTGTTAGAGATAACCTAACCGAAAACATAGAGATTTTAACAGGAATAGAATAAATTAATAAGAATATTTATGACTTCGGTGGAACAATTAGTAGGCTCTTTACATATTGATTAAACAGGCGTTCAACAAATGATCGACCTCGCACAGTTGCTCCTTCAACAAAACCAATGTGGCCACCATAATCTGTAAGAATCATTGCCAAGTTAGGGTTCTTCTTGATTTCATCAATAGGAATAGCTAAATACAAGTAAGTTTATATAGAACTTAAGGATATATTTACATTGTTACATTCTCTTTGAGATTTTTTTTTTGAGCTTCATAATATATACCAAATACCTACTAAAGAAAGTTGCGTTCTCGTAGTTAAAAATAAAATGATGACCTTCAACATTCAAAAAAAAAACCCCCAGACCAAATTTCAACATACCAGAATGATTACACAAAACAAATTTGTTTGAACTGTCCCAAGTACGTTGTAAAAAATGAAATAAAAAAAAATCAAACTTACCCAAATAACGATGGCAATTAAATGGCTTATACCTTAATTCACAAAGAGTCACATTTTCACGCATGATTAATTTCCGTGCAAAAGAGGGGAAGGGAAAAAACGAGACCTAACGTACGACTTTCACAAAATATTTCATCAATTAAAAGATTAAAACAACGATATGTTAAAAAACATATCAAGATTACAAGAAAGTGTCGTTTTGGATGACTGGTTGAGTTTTATCAATATTTATGATCAATTCTTTGAAAAATTAAACTATCTGATAATATCATTGATTTATTTGAAGAAGAAGAATCCAATTTCATTGATCAAACCAGGAGCTATTTCAGGCTTAGCAGTGTTGTGTCTTACAAAGTTCAACCTTTGACGATACTTTGACACTGTCCTACAGAGAAATCCACTGTACCAAAATATTCTTTTAGTAGTGCCCTGTTATTAACAAGCACAATGCTAATGCAAATGAGATTTAGAAAATTGGTAACTGCACCAGCACCCTTTTCCAGTGAAGCTATGACTTTACTATTCTCCAGATGAGTTAAACTTGTTTCTTCTGAAGCAGTGATAACAATGTTTAGTTTCACAGGTTTATAATAATTTATAATTTATAGACATTTTGACTTCTCATAGTAAATAAAAATTTAATTTATATGCAGATGTGTTAAGAGAGAAAAAAGAGAAAAAAAGAATCAATTTGATCTACAAAAGCTGATACGCAATTCCATTGGCCCAGAGCGCGCACAAATTTTTCAAAAGCTCAATTGCCCCAAAGTGCACAAAAATTGTTTAAAGCTCAATGTCTATTGGATAAAAACAAATTTAGAACCTGTTTTTAACCTCTCATCGATAGAATGTTTAGAAAAGAGAACACATCACAAATTTTAACTCACTCTTGAAAATACACTAGTTAACTCAACTCATAGACTAACAAGGGCTTGATATGAAAGTTTTCAATAAGCACATACAAGCTTGCATTAACTTATTGTTTTGAATAATAAAACTATCGAGCTATGAAACTACCAAAATAAAATTAGCAGAAAAAGCAATGATTGCTACGTACATTCTCCTGGTGCAAATGGATCATCTTTAGCATTCAAAAACAGCATTGGGACTTGGATGTTATGTAGCGGTTTTAATGTAAGCGACGACTCTTGGTAATATTCTTTATGGGAAAGGTACCCAAATGCTTTTGATGTGAAAGCTTCGTCAAATTCACGAATCGTCGTAGACTATAAAAAAAACATTTGGTTACTAAGAAACCCCTTGACTCTTTTACAAAAAAAAAAAGTACTAAGACAAAAAATTACCAAAAAGACCTGTAACATAAGAAATAAAAAAAGAAAATTTCGTTATTATCAAAATAACAAAAAGTTTTTTCTTTGCACGCCAGAACATAACCGCCTCTGTAGAAATTAAACATAATCAACATAATATTATGTGAAATTTTTGACAGAAGCAAAGCCTAGATTTTTTGAGAAATCTAAAAAAAAGTTGATTTTACAATTTTCAGGTATTTCAGATATTATCGGCATTATATTATTGGTTAAAACATAAACTATTATTAAATTATTATTAAATTATTATTTGAGCAACAATCTTTTTTAAAATCTCTCACCTTCATTACATCCTCAAGTTTATAGGGGAGCTTAGTAATGTTCTCTTGGAACACATGCCAATTCCTAAAATGGAAACAATAAAATATGAAACAGCCAGTGGAAAAAAACAAAATATAAAACAACAAATAAAGAAGAAATAAAATATGAAGCAGCCAAAAGAAATGAAAACACAGACACCAAAAAAATTATATAAATATATATATAAATATACGTATAAATATAAATATAAATATATATATAAATATAAATATATATATATATATATTGTTGTAATAATAATGTAAAAATAGAAAACAGAAAAAACTGAAAAATTTTGAAAACAAAAAACATACAAAGTGTTCATATTTTCATTCACAAAACATATGTATTTTTTATCTTTTTAGGATATAAAAAAAAATTGACTTTTCTTTAATGCACAAAAGATGTTTTGAAGTGTATGTATATGATTTTTAACTTTTGCTTGTCTTCTATGGCTGAAATATTAAAATATAAAAGTAGAATGAATGTACAGATATTTTTCAGACAATTAAAACATTAACTGTAAGGCTAACTCATCATATTCAGCAAAAAATATCAACCAACTCTTATCATAACTTTAAATATCAGCTGGCGATATAAAGATGTAAAAACGAATGTAGAGTTTGCTCAGTAATTAATATGTATATTTTAGCTCGATTAAAAATCTTGAGTTTGAAAACCACTCATTCTGCACTGTGTCAACAAATCACACTTCCGAGAAATGAGCAGTAATTATAAATATAAGTGCAAATGATGGAAAGAAAAAAATAGAACTACAATAGAATTTAAAATTTGAAAGCCTGCAGATGAGAGTTAATTATCCAAAGATATTATTAAAATGAAAAAAAATAATAACATGTTTATATGCTTAAAACGTTAAAACTTACTTAAATGATCAACTAAAATATAAAAATTTTTGGAGGGAAGTTTATAAACATCTTTCTAAATAAGATAATAGTTTGTTTTATTTTTTAAATTTGTTTTTTTTTTTTGTTAAGAATCCCAGTTAACTATATAAAAATACAAAAATACATATAGGGCCTGCAAATTATACATCAAATATAAAGTTTATAAAAAAACAAAGTGATTACAACGAAGTTTTTGTTGTTTTAACAGGACTGGGCTTCAATAAAAACCAACGATTAGGTTAAATTAAAGCGTGGTTTATTTATTTTGCAATAACGTCAGTATTCTCCAAAAGAGGAATTTTTCAGTAAGAATAACTTTGCTTATTTATCTTTACCCATGAATTTTTTCAGTGGATTTCATTGCATGGCGTTTGGTTGGGAGTATCCCAGAACTGCTTCTGCCATTTAAGTACTTTAGCCTTCTGGAAAACGCATTCACTGTTGTTCATTGCTTTTTCTTTTCATTTGTGGTTTGTCATTTAAACCAATTATTGTTGTTGTTTTTAGAACAAATGTTTCGCCATCTTGTTGTTTATCTTATATTTACTTTGATTCTTATAACAAGCTTAAGAGTGTATATGATGTCCTACTCCGCAAAGAATAAACAGAATAACAGCAAGAATATGTTGTACAACTGTACGCGCACTCCCATTTTTTGAGGCCTGCAAAACAAAAAACAATCTTCTTTGGTACATGAACAAAGTTCCAAAACTCAGTTTTCGTTTTGCAGCTCTCTCGTTCGTTTTTTAGAACCAAAATATTTTGTTGTTTATGTTCTATTTACTTTGATTCTTATAACAAGTTTATTAGTGTGTGTGATGTCGTACTCCGCAAACAATAACAGCATACGACAGCAGGAATATGTTGTACGATTGTACGCTCATACCCACATTTTTTGAGGCCTGCAAAACAAAAAACAACCTTCTTTGGTAGGTGAAAAAGTTCCAAAACACGATTTTTGTTTTGCAGCTCTCTCCTTTGTTCGAGATATAGGTTGGTGGTAAATTGGAATGATTCCAGAAAAAAACGCTCGGGTGACAATATTACAGATAAAAATTGTGGCCTTCCGGGTGGAATGAATATACAAGTCATGCAATACACCATATGACCTTCATTTAAAGATATTTTGCTAAAAACCATTCTTTTTACAAAGTAAAAAATTTCAGTATATGAATTTATGGTCATTTGACAACAGCCATTGTAAATTACTATAAAAAAAAAAACATACCTTGAAACTATACTTCTGAGTTTTTTTGTAAGATAATTGTTGTATAACACAAGGTTGACAGGCTTCTCTAGGGAAATAGCTGATCTAAATGGCTCCCATACGACCGAAACAACCAATGCAGCTATTATATTGGCTTTTGGCTTACCAACTGTTGCAATATAGTTTGTTAAGATGAGACTAAAAGAATGCATGTCCATTGATGCGTGAGTGCAAAAAAAGTAATAGTGGTGCAACCAATGATTTTTGAAAAAAATTTTATTTTATTCCAATATTTTAACTATTATAGCCATACCCTAAAGTTTGACTCAGCATAAAGTTCTTCCACAATGGAGACACTACAGTAAAAAAGTTTTTTTCCGTGCTAAATCATAACCATTTAGGTATCTTTTTTAAACATGAAAGCTGGCTCAATGACATCATTTAGTTGTAAGAAATTTTACAATAGTAATTTCAATGAAATCTGAACAAATGCTTTTATAATCATTAATTGTGATAGGGAAAAGTAAAAAAATCTAAAGTAGATCTAATGCAGATACATCTATCTTGTAAATAATGAGAAAAATTGAATGACCTGGAAGGGATTAATGAACGGCTTGTGTTTAACTGAGCGGTTAATAAAGCCAATGTGGGATTAGGCAGTCCATGTAGAAATGCATAAAAACAAAAAGTCTGATTGAATAACCAAAGTTTGGATAGCCTGAGTGGAATTGAAAGGCTTTGAGAAATTGAACAGCCTCAATTTTTTTTTTAAAGAAATCAACCTTAATCAGTTAAAACTAAAACATCTCTCATAGCTTGATGATCTCATTGAGTTAAACACTAAATTGATCATTGAACTTGAGAACCAGAAAATATTTTTCAAAGCAATAAATAGCATAGTACTCCAATTTTAAAGAACTTAACACTGAGAAAAACATAAAATAGGTTAGGATTAATTAGGATTTAATTCCAAATACTTATTTCAATTATATTAGAGGACTGTCTCATTAGGCTACACCACCACTTAAATCAACAGGCGACACACTCACCTAAGAATTATTTCCTTCAGTTTTCCAACAATAAAACGGTTGTAGAGTAGCCAGTTTAATGATTTCTCTAAGGAATTGGTAGTTTGGTGGCTATCAAAAGGAACGGAAACAAGAAAAGCACACAACATATTATCTGGATGTTTTGTCCGGGAAAGGTAGTTAGTCAAGAGCACGCTGAAGAATAAAGTTAGTATGCATTAGTAAATCATTTTCAAATTTTCAAAAAATTATTGCTTTCTCTGTAATTAGAACATGTGCAGATCTTAAAAAGAATCAAAATGTTTCAGCCTAGAGTAAATAAACAAAAATAGCCAAAGCTTAACCTAGAAGACACTATGAATTAAATCAGGTATTTTCATGTATTTATCTCTTCTTTCCATATAACAAATTTTAAGTTTCCTTGTTTTGAGTAATGATTAGCTTGTGTTTTTTATTTTCAGAAACTCATTTTACGCTTTTGATTTTATTCACTATTATTATTATCATTATCATTCCAATTCAAATCTAGCTCATTTAACAACTATTTGAAACAACTTTTCTTTTTTTTAACAAAAAAAACAACCAGCAAAATCTTATAATTCTTTACAGAAAAAACAACAACACAAACGTGGACAAACGTCAATTTTAGCGGTATTAAATATGAGGGAATGCTATTTATTGTAGTCATGAAAATTATGCCAAGCTTACTTGAATAAGACACAAAGATAAATCTAAACCTAACACTAACAAAAAAAAACAGAATTTCCAGTGGCCTTATATTTATCAAATTTATATTTTATGTGATTTTATAAAACATTTTTTAACATTGGCTTAAGGTCAACAGTCACAACTTTACTATAAAATAAGATAATAAAAATTTTCATGAAATTTCAAAACAAGAACTCAAGATGTCTGCAGAAACTAATTTTTAAAAAATAATTTAATTAAAATCGATTTAATGAATAATTTCCTTTTGGTTAAAATAAAATATTTAGATTTATTATTGCATCAAAATTTGTAAGATAATATAAAAGAAAAAATAATAGTTTTGACATGTATTCCACAAAGAATGCTTTATACAAAATATAAGAATATCTTACCCTCCCAACGACACTGCAAACATAATTAAGGGACTTTTTGGGTATTTCTTGGTCACATATTCTAAGACAAATACCAAATCTTCTGCATTGCAAGCACAGAATGTCCGAGGAGTCTATGATACAAATATATAGATTTTCTCTATTTAAATATTATTTAAGCTTTAAAGGAAATGATAAATGTCTTGCCACGTTTTTCTTGCTGTTCATCAATTCACGAACAAAACCGTAAACACAACGCTGTTTAAACTTATTTTGCAGGCCGTTTCCCAGGAGTCTCCACAAAAAATAATCTATTTGCTTATATTAATAACAAAACCAAAATATCTCTTTCTATTACAATTGTACAATGTTTTCAATTTTCCTGTAATAAAGCTAAATATATATTACAAATTTTCATTATAATATGATAATATATAATCGAAATTTGAAGTATTTCAAATATGTCACAATATTTCAAGAAACATATTTTCATTTGTCAACTAGGTCATTTTAACAATTCCTCCATTGGGATTAGCAACAGTTATTTATCGCAAAAGCTACTGATTAAACTGTTTGCAACCAAAATGAAACAACCATCGAATCGAATCGAGTCGAATTTAAACCAAGTTTTTGTTAGTAGCAATTTTACAGTACCAAGCAGATATTCATCAAATATTTTGACTTTTACAGAAATGTGGTTTCCAGTGAGATGACATTAAATGGGACCATGTATTCGATTGCTTGATTTCAATTTTCATATACAGCACTTCTGAACATTTCTGAGAAAAAGACCACATATTTGACTGGGGTGAAATATCTATAATAAGCACTGAATCACACCTAATCTCAAGTGAAATCAAAGAATCTATTCGCTCGTGATGAACTCAACCATATCAATCGGACGAAATCAATCATACACTTTATAAATCTGAAGATGTTTATTTCAGATGTTCATAAGTGAATTAGCCGATGACATTGAAGCATCACACTAGTAAACTGATTAGTGTCCCAAATGGTAATTTTAATGCATGTCCGACACTTTAAAGACACTATAGTGCCCTTCATGTGTCAATGATCGATATTTCTGGGATGCATGTCTTTATTGCTATCCTTGAAGCTATCAATAAAAGTTTGATTGATGTTTCCTTAAGACAGATTTTCAATACTGTCCGAGAAGCATAAACGTTGATCATGTGTCGAGGTTGAAATCTTATTTGATTGCTTAAAGTGTGAGTGTTTCGAACTTTGCTGATGGCCCAAAAATTGAAGAAGCTTGAATGACCCTAATTTTCCTTCAAAAAAACCTTGCATTAAAATCGAGTATAATTTTTATTATCAGCATGCCAGGGAGGCATGCGAGTTTATCTTGTTGTCATCATGCCAGGGAGGCATGCGAATTTATCTTGTTATCATCATGCCAGGGACGCATGCGAGTATATCTTGTTATCATCATGCCAGGGACGCATGCGAGTATATCTTGTTATCATCATGCCAAGGAGGCATACGAGTTTATCTTGTTATCATCATGCCAGGGAGGCATACGAGTTTATCTTATTATCAGCATGCCAGGGTGGCATGCGAGTTTATCTTGTTATCATCATGCCAGGGAGGCATGCCAGTTTATCTTGCTATCATCATGCCAGGTAGGCATGCGAGTTTATCTTGTTATCAGCATGCCAGGGTGGTATGCGAGTTTATCTTGTTATCATCATGCCAGGGAGGCATGCGAGTTTATCTTGTTATCATCATGCCAGGGAGGCATGCGAGTTTATCTTGTTATCAGCATGCCAGGGAGGCATGCGAGTTTATCTTGTTATCATACGCTAAGTCCATAAAATTTCATGTTAAAAATTTTCCTATTATCACAAAGTTACTGCAAATTTGCAATGATTTACTACTGTTTACTATTGTTTATTGTTTGAAAAGCAACAATGGAGAATATCACTATCACCATAGCAACAACTCATTGTAACTGGTTTTGCCTGAGAAATCGCAAAAAAAAAGAAATATCTCCTTACCAACCAAAGAATTATTATTATTTATTCAATAAATCTCAACCAGTTTTTAAGCTATGGTCATTTCTAAAGGCTTAAGAAGCTTAAATGACTCAAAACTTGCTATAAATTATAGTAAGATTTAAAGTAAAGTTGAAAAGACCAGTTAAAGTAAAACAAACCAACCTTTAGACTGGATTTCCCCAAGCCTCTGTTATTGAACACCAATGATCTATAATAAATAATAACCATTACATTGTGTTTAGTAATTCCTTGTGCAGTTTCACAAATAATTTATTATAAAAAGAATAAACAAATTACAATTCTTATATTTTTAAAACCTGAAATTTGATGTCAGCTTCACTTTGAAAAAGTGGCTAACCTAGGGATTTGAACCACCTTCCTTGTGCCTTGTAGCGCAAAACGATAGCGACTAGATCACAGATACACTTATTCTCTCATACTTTAGGAACTAATAATTTCCTCAGCAAGATGCAAAATTAGAATTGGGTTAAAGTATAACAATTGTGAGTATTTAGAGGTACACAAAAACCAAAATACTTTAATTTGGATTGAATATCATGCACTCACTTTTAGAAGTATTGATGCAGTACCTAGAAAGTTAATTAATTGCTAATGTATTTCAGTTATTCTCAAGATTGTATTAGTCTGCACAAAAAAGTCTAAATTGCTTATAAGAAAAAAGTTTGAAGTTATTAGAATCTCAGCTAGTTGCAGACTTGAGATGAAAGATATAACAAGACCACCAATTATTAGAATACTCTGAATAGAGTGTTTGTTAAGCAGAGCACTTGTAACTCTTGAAACCAATCAAAGTGTGATGCCACCTCAATACTAAGTTATCAGATAATTTCGCAGTAATAAGTACATTCCAGTAATATAACATAGGGCAAATATAAATTAATATGATACAGACATATCCAGAGGAACTTTGATATAATGATTTGGAGGACCAAATAATTATACACAAAAACTAAAACATTCCTGTGTTTTAATTCAAATATCTGGTTTCTTGTGCTATAAATGATGTCCCCAAAATTTCCAGAATACGCCATTGTATGGTATGCTATAAAAGAACCAAACTTTAAGGAATCACACATAAACCTTAAACTAAAACTTCATACTTATAAAGATCTTATTCCAGCGGAGTTGACTGGCTGATTGGGAAGAATATATAAAGTAAAAGGCACTTCCAGAATTCTTATATGAAATAATATATAAGCTATGAAGTGCACCAAATTTAATTTTGATATATATTTTCAGCTGGTAAAATTTACAGTTTGCAAACAGTTAGTACATTCATAAAGACAACAAACAGAAATTTTTTCCAGGTAATGCTTTTAAATTAACCAAATATCAAACCTACCTGCAACCCATATTTTCCACTTCTTTGACAATGTGTCTTATATAACTTGCGTCACTACAACCTATAAATAAAAGAAATAACGTGCGTGCGTTAAAAAAAATTTTTTTATTTACTTTTTTCATTAGAAGAAACAAACTTTAAATTACTCACTTCCTGGAATTGCTTAAATCAGTAAATAAAACACCAAAGATTGGTTTAATCATATTTAAAAACTTTTCTTATCAATTAGGATTCCAGGCCTATTACTGAAAATCACTAATTTCTTTCTAAAATATGAAAAATTAGGCGAAAGTGGAGATTAGCTCAATGACATCACGTATTTTAATTTAATATTTTGGAAATAGAATTTCTTAAAAAAACTAAATAATATTTTATTAAGGCTTAACCAATGTTTTTAGCTATTTTAAAAAAATTCAGAACTTTAGCATTTGTTCAGATTTCTGTTTTCTTTTTAGAAAACTTAAATCGTTTAAACGTAGGACTGAAATTTTAGGAGAAGTTAATATTTTTTTTATATATAAGAAACGACTTTAGTATCAATTGAGACTTAAAAAAAAATTCTTTTTAGGTAAGTATGACCAAAAATGACAATCCAAAAATATTTTTATTGCTACGGTAAATAATAAACCTTCTATTATAGAATTGAATAAATTGCAAAAATTACTTTTCTAAATCAAAAAGACCTTAAATAAACAGAAATTTTTTTTATATAACACCTATCAATTTAATGATGTTGCTAAATGCCACACCTCCACCCAAAATAAAAAGAACTCTTTATTACTCTAAAACTTCTTAAATAGAGACCAACATGCAGACCTATCAATGAGACATAAAAGCATACACTGGAAGACATTTATGGTGTTCTATTACACGATCAATAGTGTAGCTAGAACTTCCATGTAGGTTGGACATCGCATAAACCCGTTTTTTAATTGTGCATGTCTGAAAATGGTGATATTTGTTACTGTACCAGTACTTTTGTTAAAAAACTTTTTTTGCTGTGCTTTTTTTAGTTTTAGATTTTTGATTTCCAAGATGAAAGATGTAAGTAAATTTTTAGTTATTATGGTTGGCACGATGAATCTAAAATTTATTAAATTAAATTTTACCATTCTTGTTTTGTTAATCGCTAATGTATAATTACTGTTTTATTATTGCTTCTTATTTTTCCGGTGACCCGTGACCGGTGACCCGTGGATGGTATGAAATGTTAATAAAAAATATCTATTTAACTAAAAGGATAAATGGTAAGTTAGCTTATAAGTAAGTATTATAGTAAATAAAAAGATAATCAGCACCAAAGAAAAAAGTAAAATGAACGTAATCAAATTTTTGTAATTATATTATTTATTTTATATTTATATTACATTTTAACAGCATCAAACAAGTTGAGCACTCTATTCTACTTCATTTATACAATGGAGAAGTTTTACATAAACTATTCTATGAAGAACATCCTGATACCAACTGAACGAAAATATAAAATGTTAATCAAAAGAATGAGATGAAAAGCGATCTTTTCGACAGCAAAAACAATGATAACAAGTAGAGGAATTAATTCCATTTGAAAAAGATTTACTTAAACTTGTTAAAAACTTAAAACTTAGAAACATAAGAAATGAGCTACATAAAAAAATGAGTGAATATATAAAAGCAGCTATGACATCAGTCAAAACAGTTACGCCAGCCGGCAAAACATGGAATATGCATATAATAAAAATATATATAATAATACGAATATAATAAAATGATAAACAATGCAATCAAAAAAACATACAAAAAAAAAAACCTTGTGAAACAAATAAACAACAATGGTACAAAAATAATGAAAGATATAAACATAATAAATGGAATGGAAATAAACGCAAAAAGTAACTGCTTTTTCACCAAAATGTTACAACAAAAGTAGGTAAACAGATTCTCGAACTAACAAGCAAGCACTTCCCCAGCCATCTCAGGTGTAGAAAAAAATTTAATAGAAACAACATTAAAATTAGTTACAGTTGTTTGCCAAATATCAAATCAATAATAAGTGCCCACAATAAGAAAGTTACATCTACTGACCCAGTTACACCACAAGAACGACCATACAACAGTATCAACAAAGAGAAATGCCCACTTAGTCAAAGATGCCTTGCAAAAAATATCACCTATAAAGCTGTTATTTCATCAAACCTTCAAAATTGCAAAGGAAAGATTTACATCGGTTCAAGCGAAACAACTTTTAAACAAAGATTTGCAAATGATACAAAAGCATTCATACTTGAAAAATACAGAAATGACACCAAACTTAGTAAAGAATACTATAAAATAAAGAACCTAGTTGGTGAACCAGTAGTTAAGTGGAAATAACTGTAAAACATACAACTTAAATTCTAAGTGATGTAATCTGTGTCTAAGTGAAAAAACGGATATTGCCACATATATGGGCAACAACCTTCTCAACAAACGAAACTATATTGTTTCTAAATGTAGACAACGAACGAAATACCAACTAATCCGATTCGAAACCAAAGGTTAATTCCCTAAATCCTTAAATAATTCCCTTGCAACACTAAACACCACCCTTCTGACATTAAAGATCTCATTGCACTGGAATTTATATTTTAACAGTCTAAATTTGTAAAATTTATGCAAAATTATATAAAAATTATTTAACTGAAGAATTATTTGCAGCCCTGTATAAGTAAGTTACATAATACATTAATGTATATTTCTGTTAGTCCTCAATTGGGAAATTTCTCTTACCAAAGCAGGGAGGTTTAGGAATTTTTTTGAAGTACCGCACTAGAATAGTCTCAGACAGCTATAAAATTGTATAGTTTTGACATTTTTATAAACTATAAAACTTGTATATTAATAATTAGATTCACTTTTTCATTCCCTCATATTTTTTTAATAACAATTGTTTATTACCGTAGAAAACTTTAAGTTGTATAAAAAAGTTATTTTTTGAGGAAGATAATTCTATAAAAAAAAAAAAAAATTGTGAGGCTTTCCAACATTAAATTCCTAGAAAGACTGTTAATATTAGTAAAGGATGCATATTATCTCCAAGTACAAAAAATATTTTATTAAACTTTCCATAACAAATTATTTATAAATGAAGTTTGTTGCAGCCTAAAGTCTTGTCCTAGTTCTTATGAATACAATTCTTTCCAATCTACTTTATTTTGAATATGATTCTTTTCAATCTAGTTCATTATATTCATTATTATCTAGTTTATACATATACATGCAAATGCATACGTATATGCTATTGTTAAAACATTTTAATCTCTATAAGCAGATAAATACAATTAAAAATGAGACTATAAAAAAAACAAATATTGATTAGTAATATATAACGGCTCTCATTTATACTAGGAATTAATATATGGAGATTACGATCATCAACATAGCAGGCTAATCTGGTGATGACCCTTATTGTGAGTAATTATGTAATGGGATGTTTGGTATCAAATTAGACAGTGCGTTTTGCATGTGAGATAAATGTAAGAATAAACATGTTTTTAAAACGGGAGGGAGGACAGGGAGCAGAGAGCAAAGATATAGTGCTTGAATAAACATAGAATGACATAAAATGAACATAAAATGAAAGAATTCTCAAAATAAAATATTAATTATAAAGGACAACACAGCACACACGCACAATTTACACACA
>JAUZNK010046959.1:0-16412 GCA_035046665.1 Euphysa ruthae | reverse complement strand
CTTGATGATATATAAAAGTTTCTGATTAACAGAATGAATGATAGTTTTAAAAATTAATTTGACCGTTCAAAAAATTAAGATGAACTTAATCCTCTAACAGCCAATGACCGTGGATTTAATTAAAAACCACTTTTCAATAATGCTTTTTGTGTAATGTCATGAATAGTATCGTTATATTTGTTTAACGAGGGGACTGGAGTAACCAAGCACGTTATGCTTTTAACATAATATAATTTAATATATTTTTTTTTTACTTTAACGGTTTTTTTTTACAGTTTTTCAGATTACCATGTGAATTTTTGTAACAGATATATTCCATCCAGTAAAGCAAATGTTTTTACCATCAAATTTGGTCCTTTCGGTTTAATTAAATGCTAAAAACAATATTTTGACATTTAACACCTTTAACGGCCCTTATTTTGCTTTGTTAGAAATTTCTCAAAAGAAATATATGGCTTTGTGTAAAAAATTTGTTTTCAGCATCTACCTGTCAAATTTAGTGTTATTCGGAATTTCCCCCTGATAGACGAATATCTTACCCTGTTAAAAATTGCTCAAAAAAACTCATTGCTTTGTATATCATGTCATTTGGAATTTTTTTTTGGTTGAGTTATGACCCAATATGTTATAATTTACCCCCTGAAATGCCCTGATCTTCCCCCTGAAAAATTTTCTCAAAAAAAATTTATTGTTTTATGTGAGAAATTATTTTTTGCATCTACCTGCCAAATTTGAGGTTATTTAGTATTTTTTTGGTTGAGTTATCACCCAATATGTAAAAATTTACACCCTGACACTCATTTTTATCCCCACTTTCATGTCAAAAAGTTAAGAAATTTTGACAGGAAATTTGATGAAATTTGCGATTTCAAACAGTCAAAACTATTGAATCGTAGCAGCTATTGAGAAAAATGAGACCTTTTTGGTAATCGCATGATTGAGTTTTTCACTTGATACCTAATGATTTGCTCTGAGTTATTGTTCTTAAAAAGGCTTGGCATCCCTATTAACAGTCAGGTTTTTCTGAAACAAATTCACAATCCACAATCACTGCATTAGAGCATCGAAGAAATAAAAACGCACTAAAATAGCTACATCAAACACAGAATTCAGTAGTTTTCAGTCAAAATCCACCAATGGTGAGCTTAAAATATCTACAAGAAGTTAAAAAAACAATAAAACTAGAAATGCTAGCACTTACCTGGTCATTATTACTACAAGAAAATTTTAATTGATGTATAAACGCTTATGAAAAAAAGAGTTTGTAATATCATATTATATGATAGCACCTTAACTATTCCTAATATTTCTAAAATTATTATTTATTAATTTATTTATTTAATATGCTATCTAGACTTGATTGTTTATAATTTTTCCAATATTTCAGTGGGCAATATAGTCTTTTTGGATACACCTTAGTAATAGTTTTTCTCCCTACATGAATATTTTTTGACTACTGGCACGACCTTTTCCAGTAATCATTGTTCCTTTTGCTTGTTTTTCAACGTGATTAGATTTGATTTGATTCAATTAATTTGAAACACTTTGTTTTTCGATGAGTGCTTTTATATTTTTCTTTAGCAGGTGGTTAACTTTTGATTTCTCTTTTGTTTCACGATCTTTCCACTTAATTTTTTTATTTTCAAATGCTCTGATTTGGAGCTTAGTTCAGAAAAGGAAATCTGATTCTCCTTCAAAGCATTTATTTATTTGGAGGTGTTTTTTATGAAAGTTATTGAATCATTCAACAATCTAAAAGAAGTTGTTTATAATCTTTCTACCAAATTTTTTGTTAGATATGAACTGATTTTATGAGTTGTTTTATGAATCAATGGCTTATTCATGGGCTTGACGGTGTATAAAGCCTTCACTTTTAGTTCTATCAATTTAAATGGCAGTCCATTATCACTTACAATTTTTTTTTTTGGATAACCATGTAATTTAAACACGCTTTCTAAGATTTCTTTAATTTTATCTGCTGGAGTACTACTATTTACTTAAACTTTAAATTTTCGTGATGTTTGGTCAACTAAATACATATTTACCGTTAGGAAGAAGAAAATTTACATTTACTGCATTCCAAATCATGTCAGGTAGCATTGTTAACAATTCTTTGGTGTCCTCAAAAATAATTTAACAACCAATCGTAAAAGAATTTGCGGAATTACGACTCTATTTCTTTTATGGAAAATATCGTATTCACATAAAATGTGTTCATCTTATCTCTGAATTTAAATATGTTCATGTTTTCTTTGATTGTATCAAAGCCTCATTAAAATTTAATTTCTTTTGTCTGTGCTAGAAGGAGTGAATCATTTCCAGTTTCACTTTGAATATCTTCCAACCAGAAGCATTTAGGATTGCTAAGGTTGTTAAAAATTCTACCTGATGTCGGATTTAATTACAAGCATTCGAGTTATTAGGAGTAAGTTATTAGGAGTAAATATTTTTTACATATCTTTGTCCAAAGCAATGAAATAACTCCTTAGTGGCATTATTGCATTAGAATTTTTCAAAAAAATTTATAATAGATTTTTGGTTATTGTTCAACAAAATTTCTTCCAAGCACGTGCGATCGATTTCTTCGACGTGCATACGCGCGGCTCATAAAAATTTTTTCTCAATCTTTCAACAATGTAACAAAATTGATAACACTTATACCGATAAAACAAGCGTTGCAACATAAAAAATGGTTTTTAGCTATTTTAATTAAAATGTGTTATGCATGATTTTTTAGTTAAAACTATCGGTAAAGTTTTTAAATATTTTTCAATTTTCTTTCCATATGAATTTTATATCTTTTTAGAGAAAGAAAGGCCGGAAGCCCGTTGCCATTAAATTACAAAGTTATTTGAGTTATTTTCAATTATTTCAAACTCCTCTTATTAAGTAAATTATTTAATAAAAATTCTACATGGGAAATTAAAGTATCAATTGAGGAGATTAGGATAAAAAGGCTATATTATTTTTTTATGGCAAGAAATATATATATATATATTTTCTTTTTGGTCAGGGAAAAGAGTATGAAGTGAATTTTTGTAATACGTTATAATATAGAAGTGATTTGGTCCGCTTTTAAAAAGAAATAATTGCCTGAACTGTTTAGGATTAATCTCGTTTACAGTCTCGTAAACTTCAACCATTAAAAGTTTTAGACGTCGGTTGCTTTTATGTCACAAAAACAATTCAGATAAGTTTAAAAATTATACTATATCCAGAGAGATAAAAAATGTCTCCTTATGCTTAAAAACTTTATAGTTTGTGATTGATTTTATTTCATTAGAAAGGCTATTCCAAATAAAGGGTCCTGTTGATGACAGACAATTTTTCAAATGGTAGTTCTTCTTAAGGTGTGTCTAACCTTAGATGGTTGATGCGTAGAGAGATTTTTCTATTATCAGAAACTTTGAAGTTTTCGGATATGTAAATTGGGATGGGTTCACTGCAAAATTTAAATGCATGTACAGCAATACCCTGATTGACCCTCATATGAACAGGTAGCCAATCTATGGCTATGTACTGTTCAGTACTGTTCATACTGGTGTATGGACACGATTATCTATATTTTAAGAAAATCTTATAAATTTATTTTGTGCACTTTCTAACTGATTTCAATCGATCCGTTAAGACCTAGATACCACGCAGAGCATGCATAGTTATTTTGTTACTGAAAATTTTTGTTTAAATTTTTTTCTATTTTTTTTGCATCCCTATATTGGAAAATCAAGCAAAAGTCATCTGCGCAAAAATAGTAATTCACAGTCTAGTGCTTCATTATTTCAGTAGCATATCGCAAAAACAAAAGGTGTCCTAAAACTGAACCTGAGAAAACCCACATTTCACTAATATCTCATCAGAAAATTCTTTATCAACTTTCACCCTGAATTTTCTATTTGAGAGATAAGACTTCAATCATGGACAAAATATTATGACACTTATACGCAATTAGGACACCTTGATAAATGAAAAAATTACCAAAAGCAATTAAAAATACGGATATACCGCCCTTGGTACACTCAACTTCAGGTTTACCTTTTGGTTAATAGACTTATAGACTTGCAAATTTAAAAAAAATTTTTTTTTTCTTTGCTAGAGCTATGGGATTAAAGTGACAAGTCCGTACTAATTGGGATTGCCATAATTTTTGCGATTTTCGTCTAGAAATTCTTTTACACCATGGGTCAAATGTGACTTTGTGCTAGAATTTGATAAAAGTCTAATATATTATGTCCAAGATTGTTGAACCAGAACACTGCTTTCTCAGAAAAACGCATCGATTTCAGTTTTTAAGCAAAATATTGAGATCTATTGTGTCAAAGGCATTTTGGAAATCTCTAAGGATCATTCCAGTGTGACATCGCTTTTTTAAGCCTATTGTAATTCTGTCATGAAGATAAGACAAACAAAAATGTTAATGAAAATTTGGATGGAGAATATTTTAGTCTGTGAAAAATGAATCTAAGGTCTTGAGTTAAATTAAATACATAATATTTTTTTAAAATAAATCCAGTGTGTGAGATCTTACGCTAACATATATTTTAAAAGATTAAGAAGGATCTTTAAAATGCCTAAATATCAAAGTCAGACTCTAAATATTTTATAAGGTATCACAACATTAATGGAAAAGTGCCTAAGCAAAAGAGTTTTTCTACAGGACGAATCATTTTCACAAGATATACCTCACTCGGTTTTTAACAGAGACTTTCTCACGGTTAAACACACTTTACTTGGACTTATATAGTGTAACAAGATTAAAAAGACCAATCGAGCATTTAACAAAGAACGGAAAGATATGTATCTTTGATAAAGCTAAACAGATTGAGACAGTTCAAGCAGAACTCAACTTCGGGAGGAATAAAAGGTGTTTTGTTTTTATGTTACCATTCTATATTTCATTAGATAAATATATTAAAATGAATTTATAAAAAAAAAAAAGTGTTATTTCGTGTCATTCTATGATAAGGTGATTTTCTGCTATTTTTAAGTCTCTTGCAATCAAGCGAACTACAGCAATCTTAGCTTGTATGTATATTTTATGTTGTTTAATATATTGCCATATATGCATCAATTATTTTAGGCGTTCTTTCTAGTAAAAATTACAACCGCTTCTGGATCGTTCATGAGATTTTTAGCGAAGCAATACATCGATTGTTCATTGAAGCCTCAATGGCTGTGAATCGATTCCCTGATGATCCTTGATTACATCAATAAATACAGAGTTAAATGTTTTTCAAGTCTCTAATGAATCTTCGTACACAACTTTTGAGTCGAATTATAAAATATCTAAACAACATTGATGTCTGGATTGTGCGTATAACAGTTCAATTTTAAATATGTTTACCTAGTTGAACTTCAACATAAATTACACTTCGCAATAAATGTGAATGATATTGCTTTACGACTGCGATGTTGGGAAGAAATTGCTTCTATGTGCTTTGTTACGAATAAGCAAATTTATACAAGATATGATTCATACTACTGTCATCAATTGTAGAGCATCGAACAAACTCTTGATGGAGCTCTTGATGAATTGAAGATACCTTGATTCAAA
Organism: Euphysa ruthae; assembly: GCA_035046665.1. NCBI lineage: Eukaryota > Metazoa > Cnidaria > Hydrozoa > Anthoathecata > Corymorphidae > Euphysa > Euphysa ruthae. Next base: position 10,861 of record JAUZNK010046959.1, on the reverse strand, counting down.
GTTATAGGGAACACGATAAACATAGCAAAATCTGTACATGTTGCTGGAGGACAAAATGCGAAGACGACTGGTAATCGTATATCTGGACATGTTTAGAATTTTCAATATTTTTTGCATAAATGTGTAGGAATCCACCCTGATTTCCAAAAATTATTATGCAAAAACATCATTAACAAATATTCTGACTACGTTGCGATGGTAAAGCTCTAAGGTCGTCTCTAAGAAAATATACTTTTGCAACAAAATTGCATTAAACATTCAGTAAAAGCATTTAAGTATAATCAATGCATTATATATAAGGTGGAATAAAAAACTACACTACACAAGATTGCAAGTACGAGAAGTGGGTATAACCGAGACCATTCCAAGCAAAATTAATTACTTTAAATTCAATGCGTCAACCGAATCGGTAAACCTGCATAACAGTCAACAACTGTGAAAATCTACCTGTCCGTCAACATGAAAAATCGGAAAATAACTTAAATAGTATTTTTTCTGTAATGATGACTGAAGAACTCATTAATCCATTTTCGAACGGTGATCTTGAAAGTGATAAATTAGACAATCTTTCATCAGGCTGTCCAATTTAAGCCTATTAAAGTGTGGAAGGATGTTACCACCAATAAGAAATCAACACAAGTAAAAACCGCTATAGGAAAGTTTGTTGATATTGAAGTGCAAAAGGATTTACTAGGATTACTTGCTGCTAAATCACACCAACAAAAAGCTCTTGTAAATATTGAAAAAGCGCTCACCTATCAATTAGATCCGGCACCTCTGTCACTTGCACACGTTAACGGAGACACTGAAAAAAAAAATAAAGCACAGCTAATTGAAACTATTAATTTCAAAATAGTAAACTCTTTTCCTGAACAACATGAGTTTTATATACTGGATCTCGCTGCTATCGTAAGAAGCATTGTAAAGGTCCTAAATACGATTTCAGATTTAACGTTGAAACAGATGAAATAATTCCCAAGTCATTATGAAATTCGGAGGAAAAGAGGGAAAAGAGGAAAATCTGATAAATTTATCATCAGAAACGCGAGAGCCCGCATTCTAAAAGATTTAAAAAAGTTTCTATCCAATAGTGATAATAAGAACAGAATGATGAAGTGTGGTTTAATAATAAGGAAACACTCAGTAATAAGAAAATCTATTTTGCAAGAGGGAGTGTGGGCACTGAAATCACAATAGACGGTCACTGGATACACAGGAGCTAAAGATCACGAGGAAGCAGATGCGAAGGTTGCATACTTGATAAAACATATAACTGAGAATAAAGGTACCAAAGAAAAAGTTTCTTGTGTTGTACGATCAGGTTCGGGAGACACCAGTATACCTATAATTCTTCTTGATTTGTCTCTTGGATGTAGTAAAATTGAGATCTACATCGATAACAGAACAGGGAAAGATAGAAAACTGCTTGGTTTGAAGTTATCCAACTTAGACATAAATCATAACCAGCACATGTCGGATTACATGCTTTTACTGGGAATGATTATGCAACCAGTTTCCTCTTAAAAGGAAAAAAAAAATTTTGGGCTTTATTATCTGGCAATGAACAGTATTTAAATTTTTTTTTTTTTTTTTAATTGGGCACGTCAGAAATCCCTAATGTCAGAAATCCTAAACTTCTTCAATCTAGAGAGATTTTTTTGTCAATTGTACGGAGAAAATAAAATGAAATTAATCAACAAAGTGAGACCGACTATATTCTGGAAGGATAAGTTTCATCCAGAACAAAACAGAACAGAACAAAAAAGTCACAAACATATCGTTATTACCACCATGTTGCAACAGTTTAAAAAGCATTGAATACGAAATAATTTTGTCAGAAGAATGATTTAACGACTGACTGGATCAATAAAGCTTAACCTGATAACAACACAGAATTATTGTCTAATGAAACAATTAATGAAAACAATATAGGTGTGGATGAAGATGTTCCTAAAAATGAAGACTTGAGGATGATCTTTGTCAATCATAAAACATCGATAATATGTACAAAAGATTTTGATGAGAAATATTTTTAAAATGGAGAATAAAGCAAGATAAAACGCTGAAACCTATTCAATTGTCATGCAAAGCTATTCACAACCCTTATTTGCTCGGAAATCAATATTTCCTCCCACTCCACGAAAACCACCCGTAAAATAAGTTTTTGAAAAAGATGAAATGAATAAATTCGTGAATACAGATTGGATTACCGATTTTTCAACACTCGATAAATATATAGGTCCTCCAGATTAATAATTTAGAAAACACAAAAATTATGTCTGTTATTACAAAACAGCCCTCGAGCTTAATATTGCAATAATTATTTACGTTATCAACGTCAACAAGGATCTGTGTATTAAGTTATCTTACAAAAGATCACCCTACTCTTAAAAATTGGCTCTGGCAGTCGAGTTACTGTAAACTTAATAAAAAAATCAAGCTATTAAATTTGCAAGACTATATATCAAGTCACGCACAAAACAAATAAATGTATTTGAAGAACTAGATCAAATACTAAAAAATTTCATACTCTTCGTCTGTAATCAGATATACAATACTTTTACGATACACATCCTAACAGTCATACAAAATGCTTTTCTTTACTGAAGAAGTTGGGCAAAGGAAATATTGATGCTATGCATGTATTGAACGCTCTGAAGGTGAAAGGAAAACTTCGAGTGACATCATATTGCCATTTGATGAAATGTATTTACACAAATGCGAAGAGTTTGCTGGGAGAAATTTGATTGGTGCAAATAATAATCAGCTGTATGTTTCATGGTCATTGGACTCAAAGCAAGTATTCCATATGTTTTAAAAACTGCACCAGAAAGTGAGGCAACGTGGTTAAAATACGAAATTATGTTTCATTAAAAACATCATTCCTTTTGTTTTTTCACTACGCCTTGTTGTATGCAACAACCATGCTAGTAATATGTCTGTTTTCAACAAATTAATCAATCAATATGGTAGTGACAGTGAAAATCTATGCATAATGTTGAGGAAAAAAAGTTTACTTATGTTTTGATACAGTGCGTTTAGTTAAAAATGTTAGAAACGTATTGCTTAACAATAATGGTTTCTTGTTTTTTTAGCTTAATCTATTGACAATATTTCAGTGACAGGTGGTGAAATTCGTTGAAAGTTATTGCATAATACATTTGAAAAGGACGCTTTACTAGAGGGTAATGTTCGAAAAGCTCCATAGTTAACATCAAAAGTCCTTCATCCAAAAATTTGCAAAAAAATGCTGTTACTGCTCTTGCGTGTTTTGATGAGACAACAATCTCTGCTATTGTCTGATATTTTCCAAATCAATCAAGTGCCGCATGTTTAAACCTTATTCAAAAATGGTGGGTCATTTCAAATGCTAAAAACAAAAAAAACTCAAGACAACTCTTATGTAACGCTGCGAAATCTGTTGCCCACAAACCAGAGTTTATTCGAGACTTAGCTGATATGGTCGACCTGTGGAATCAGCAAAGAGTTAGTATTCATGAGAAATTTACTCTTTCTAAACAAACTAGTGATGCATTATCTCGCACTTTGAAAGTTCACGCTTCCCTGATTGAGGATTTGTTAAGTGAAAAAGAACGCTTTATTTTGACATAACGTTTTTGAAATGACACCATTAGAAGATTTTTGGTCAATATAGATAATATTTTATGCAATTATTTCATTTTAGTTTATTTAAAATTACTCATAACAATACTTTTCTTAAAAAGCGGCACTATTTCTATTTCCCGCCAAAGTTTAAACCTTACCCTCCTCTCACAATAGATATAAAGATCATTCCTATTCTATTTTAAATGAAAATTATATTAAAAGACTGTTTGTTATATTACCGTATTATACAACATCTATTCCCAATATTTTCTGATGTATTAAATTATAATTATTAAATATGTATTAAATATTAAACTTTATTACATTCTTATTTTTAACATAACTACTAATTTTAACGTACAAAAAAAAATTCTTTTATTTGTAATTTATTAAATCATAGTCAATAGAAACTCTGGCCTGGAAAAGCTCGAAAAATTTTTTTGTGCGATTTTATATTGATCATAAGATCAATCTGATACGAAAAAACCGGAGCATAAAACATTTAACCAGTTGAGAGATAGCGAAAACAGAAATAGTAATCAAAACCGTTATAAAATAAATTCCAACAAATTGATAAATAATTAATCTACTTATATTTTAAAATATAAGAAAGCAGTTCTTTAATAAGAGCTACCATCAAAAATGCTTGGGTCGAATTAATATCTTCCTGAATGTACAGTTTCTAGAACTGAAAAACGTAACACCATTTAAACATCGAATTACTTTCTTTCCATTAAGTATCGCTGAACCAGATTGAAATTTTACACAAAATTCAAAATCTTTACTTCGAAATTGCATCTTTGAAGAAGCAGGTGCAAGTCAATCAAAAACCCCTGATCCGCTCGATGGATCTTTATTGGAATTACAGCTATAGCAGTGATTAAACCTAAAATAAATTACAATTCCTTCATGGAAATATTATTCAAAGTAATTACTTTTTCGTTAGATTGTCAACCAATTTCGATTGAGGTGGTTAAATGAGAAACAAGTTTGACAATAGTGAGTAGATCTATAAAGTTTGAATAGAAACATGGTACAAGGCACAGATTGGAGAAATTTATTTAACCGCAATGAGAACAAAACTGGCCTACTCAAGCGTGTGGTTACTTACTGCATCAAAAATAGAGATGATTTTAGAATACCTGTTATTATAAACGATGTAATGAGACACGGAGGTTTTCTTTTACTGCAATGGAAATATTATTTAATTGGAAACACGAGGAGGCCGATACCAGACTCGTGCTTCATGCAAGTTTTTTAGATATTAATGTCGGCTTTGTATTCAAAGATACAGACGTATGCTTTCATTTTAATGGTTTACGCATATACTAAAACCAATCAGAGACTGGTTCATGAAGATGACAACAGTAAGTTTGTGAACTTCAGAAAAGTTCTCGATCGTTTGGTTGACTAAAGAGGCATAAAATAACGTTACTAGATATATGCAATGTATTTGTTACAATGGTAAGTTTAAGGAAACGATTGTCCAAACAAGGATTAGAATGTATAAAACCATTAAAAGGAAATCATCACTCTCACTACCAGCAGACCTCGATTCTATGATTCAAGATATTTTAAGAATTCATTATCAACTGTGTTACTGGTCACAATGTGACGTTAAAATGCCAAAATAAATTATTTTTGAAGATTTTGGACGGTGTACGCTACAGGATAAAGAAAGTAGCATTGTGAGGGTGGTACCGGTATGGTTTACAGGTAATTTATTTTGAGTTTCTAGCCGCCATTATATTATCTCTGCTGATTAAAATTCTTATTCTTTCCAAATTTTTATCCACTACTATTTTATGCCGCTTAAAGTTGTGTATAGCCAATTAAATGACTATTAGGATTGAAGGTATTTTTTTTTTCAAATGAACTTTAAGTTCGAAGCACAAAGGAAATCGGTTTGATCACAATGTATTTTTAGGTACGAGGTTTCCGGAATTTAAGAAACAAAGCAATCGAAAGAAACGAAAATCAAATTCTGAAAAGGAAGAGATTGATATCAACAATGAGGAAGATCGAAATACCGATTGTATCTATTTTGGTGGTAGTGACGGTGATGATTCTTATTGGCCACCATGGACTTAATTTTTTACATTTTCAATACGAATTTGTTATTATTGTTACAGTTTAGAAATATTATAACTATATTATTTTCACTTTGTAAAATTTGACATGGGAATTTGCTTTCAATGAAATTAATGAATAACCCTATCTAACCATAATCAAAAACAATGTCTAATGGGCAATAAAATTGGAATGTTAGAATTTTTATTCACGGCGTAGCTCTATGTCGAACTAGAAAATTGTAACTGAAACAGGCATTGTCTGTATTACTTAATGGTAAAAATGCTCATATGAGTGATCATTTTAGATTTAAATTGGAATCATATAGAGAATTTTAACAGATGAGCAATTTCGTTTCTTCATTTAAAATAATGGCTATGTTAGTGGTGTTGACCTAACTTTCTGTGTTCATTACAAACAAGCTTTACCTAATGTTTTATAAATTCTAACAAAAAAATATCTGTTAAGTTGGGAACAATTATTAGAAAACACGGTTGCGATGCCAGTTAGTCAAGGAGCATCATTTCCAGTGAATCTATTCAGATACGTAAAATTTCTAAGCTGGTTTCTTAAATTAGCAGGTTGTAATGCAAGCAATTCATATGGGTGAATGCTTTGCTTTCAAGCAAATTTGAAGATTACTACAAAACCTTCCATGATGAGGTAAAATCTTCTGTAATTGCAGAAAGATTAATAGAGTACAATATTAATGACGGACGGGGACCACTTTGCATGTTTCTAAGTGACAAAATACCTGATACACCAATTCGTCATGTAAATGATACCACTGAATTTCAAATAAAATAATACTTTTACCCTACTAAATAAAAAAGTACCCTAAAACTGACTTTCCCATACTTGCCTCACATATTTTCGACACATATGCATTAAACACGATTGCTGATTTGTCACTTTACTGACTCTTCATTTTACGAGTGTTAATGAAACGTCAGTCATGTGTTGTTTTTTCTGTCTTATTTCAACCATCCTTCATATGTGTGCTCTACTGACACTTCACAGACGATTAGAATTTAAATTATTTTCAATACGGCGTTTACGTGTCAATGCTAGACGCACATTATTAATTAAAAAAAAACAACTTTTTGAGCATTTAAAAGTGTCGAAAAAGCGTCCCTCAGGTGTCATCTATCTATGAATGTTTTCTAATTGTTTAGATTTTAGATATGCCAATGAAGTGTCTTTATGTGTTAATTATCAATGCATCTCAATATTTTCTTTGCTTAGCTACATTTTATAAATGTCTAAAGATGATGGTAATGTATTGGTGAAAAAAAGCACGAGTGTAAAGTTCAAGTTTCTTTTGATGTGGTTAATCTTTATGCTTCAATACCTGTTAGGGAATCAATAATGATTGTATTAGAACCATTAAAAAATAACGTAGAATTCAAATCTAAATTAACATTACTTAAATCATGCCTATCCGCATAATACTTCCTTCACAACAATGATATAAGCTTACTGAAAAACTCGGGTCAAATTGGACTAGCATTAATTCTTGTCAACTTTCAACTTTCTTGACATATCGATCTGTAATAATGGAACTGGCACATATCTGTTTAAAATACACCAATAATGCGAAAACGAATGTTCAAATACCACAAAATTCATGCCATGATCCAAAAAATCCTATATAGCGTATTTAAAGGATTTGTACATAGAACCTTCAAACTGTGTACTACAAATTATCTTCAAGATGATTTAAAGTTTCTTAGATATACTCTGCGAAAATGGATATTATCGAGTCTCCTTACAAAAAATCGAAGGTGAATTTGATTGGACGAAAAACAATACACTAAATAATGAAAGTGATTTCTTTAAACGTAAAGTTCGCAAAGAGCTAGAAATACAAAATAATCTTCAAATAGTCCCCAAATGATGGTGGTCTTCATCAGAATGAATGATGGTGATTACGTGAAGACATCTTTTAGGAAACCCTATTTTTTGAGGTCAACATTTCAAGAATATTGACGAAAAAATTAAATAAATATATATATATACATATATCAAAAGTTACCTTGAGACAACTCTAATAAAGATTCAAATAATTATTTGGTATAGAATTTTAATTTTTGCTATTGAGTATAATTCAGATTTTATGCTTCAAAAATTCTGTGTTTCTCATAATTTCGATATATTGTTAATTGGAAAAGAAAAGAATTTCGATATAAAATAAAAGAAGTTGATCATGTTGTTAATAAATAAACAAACTAATAAATTATTTCCATTGGTTTTTAAACAAAAGTATCAAAAATAACGTCAGCTACTTTTTTTCGTTCAGCTCGTTTTTCATTGTTCATTTTAACGCTTAAAGGGGCTACTATATACTCTTGCATGGGCTGATCATGAAATTTTTTTAATTCTCTTGGCTGCTCACCAGAGTAGTGACAGCATGGACAATATTGGGGTCTTTGTTGAATTATTCTTGGGTCAACTGTGGGATTGATAAAATAAGAACCATTACAACTTTTCTGCAATTGTTGTTGATGGTACATCTGATAGTTTTGTAAATAATTGAAGTTTTGTTGTGGATGAGCAATTGGTGTGCCAAATATTGGACGAACAATAGGTGTCCCAAGTAATGGCCGAACAATAGGCGTACCAGGTAATGGCCGAACAATAGGCGTCCCAGGTAATCGAGTAAAATGATGAGCATAAGCTAATTTCGGGTTAAAGAATTGTTTTTTGTACGTTAAGTCATCGGATGTTGCAGCGCTAAATGTCCTCGAATTTTGGTTATTAATAACTCTTGTATTCTCTGTTCTATAAGTAATCTTTCTATCATTGTTTTTTGAAATTTGGTTTACCTGCAATGAGGAATCTAAGGGCGGATAATGCACCAAAACACTGTCATTATGTCGAGAGTCTTGCATAAAATGACATGCTATAGATGGCATGCTTTGTGTCTTTGTCATCGCGGGTTGTGATGGTTCTATCGTATCATTTCCTTGCTGTTCTTTTCGCAACGAGGTGCTTATCGTATCGGGTATCGATCGAGTGCTAGCATCTTTCACTTGCGATATATTCTGATAACCTAAACGGTTTAATTTTTGGATAGAATAACTGCGACCTCCTAATTTATTAAATATTTTTCTTATAAAAGTTTTTTTCGAAGGGTTTGTTGATAGTCTTGAAAGTATCTTATCGCTATCATTTTCGTTCACGTAAGCATACTCCATGTAACTCATATCTGACGGAATACTACTGTTTATTTCTTCATTTTCTTTCGTTTTTTTAACTTTAATTTTTTTAAATCCATTTCTAAGTTTTTGAAGAGGTTTAACCGAAGTTTTACTGATGGAATTTTCTGATTTATATCGATATTTGGAAAGAGGATAATTAAGCTTTTCAGGTAATTGAATTTTAGATATTCTTTCGTTTAAACTGCAATCAATTATAGATGGATTGTTCATATTGTCCTTTAATATTTCGTTTCGGTAGCATTGCTCTAAAATTTCTTTTTGTTTAAGCTCAATTTTGAAGATTTCTGGAGAAAGGATTTTGGAATTCTCGTTTGATGATTGTTGTAGCGGAGCGGCGTTTTGAATAATAGCGGAACAACTATTTGATCGCATTAGGTTTGGCTGGGCGGTTGGAATATAATTGAACTCTTTTTCTTCTGCTTTTTCTTTCTCTAAACAAATAAACTGTCGTTATAATAGAAATCAGTAATCAAATTCTATTTCATGTACTCATATTTGTAAAAAAAAAAGTAATCGTTTATATTATTTTTCCTTTAATATTTTCACTTAAATTTTGTGGACAGAATAAGCGGACACTCTGTTTTAGATTAACAGTGATTGTTTGTTTTAAATAAAAGAACATATACTTTATCACAACAGCTCTCAAAATGCTATTTGAGGTACATAAAAAAACATAAATTTCTAAGTTATCAATAAAATACAAATTAAGAAAGTAAATATTTTAGTTGAAAGAAAAGTTTTTAATTTTATGGTTTTCAATCATCCTTTAGGTTTGCGAAATGAAGAAAAAGTCATAGAAAGTTTTTTAACCATAATTTTATAAAACGCTCAAGTGAACTTTGTCGTAGAAATATCTTAAGATAGCAATAATATTTTAACGCCTTTTGTTCAAAATTCTATTAAAAACTAGTGCAATTTGTCTGGAATAAAAACATTTACAACAAGTGCCACTAATTAAGGCTCGGCATAAGCTGTAAAAATGCAGTAATATTACACTAATAACGCTTAACGGGTAAAACGTTAACGTATAGAAAAACATCTTTTTCGTTGATTATAAAATAATTGCCAACTTCGAATTAAAAAAAAAAAAAAAAAAATTTAAGTATTTCATAAAAAAGGTCACGTAACTTGAAGCATTGTTACTATGCTAAGTTAATTTGACGAAATTTTACCATCACTGTGAAAAAATTTAACAGGAATCTAGCGGAATTAATCTGGAATCAAATTATTTGGGCTTGTTTTCATGAGATTGCAACGCTGTAATATTATATCAATATCGTTTACGGGATTGAATTATAAAATCAGCAGTATGGATACAAAAAATGACATTATCATTAATATGTCCAAAATATTACATACACTACTCACCAAATTTTGACTTTCTTGAGCTATTACTTGAAGAAAAATTTGACAATGAGTCACCAGAATCTGCTTTATGAGATGAAATAAATGATGCACCAGAATCTACCTTATGTGATGAAATAAACGAACCACCAGAATCTGTTATATAGGACGATACACCGCTATCTGTTGATATACACCGTTTATTTAATCGTTTCGACTGGTTTCTTGAAGAAACCCAATCTCCAGATCGCCCACTTCCACCAGAATTTACTGCAAGTCCATCACTTCCTGCATCTGATTCTAGATCACTATAATAACGCTGTTTGTGACTACTTGTAGTATTTTTTCTCTTTTGATTTTGTTGTAAATAGTGTGCCTCGAATGTCGAATAATTCATTGCAATCTGCGACTGAGAGCAGTTAGAATATCTTCTTAAAGGCTTTCTTCCATTTATTTTGTTCATATTTCAAAAATAAGCTAAAAGTGAAATTCAAAGATATAGATATAAAAATGGAAGCACTCGTGTATTTCTCAAAATAGCTCTACTATAATATTCAATATATTTTAAGCGTAGCATTCAATGCATGTGAATTTATGTTATATATATAGCTATACATACG